>CM076577.1:612860286-613003662 GCA_034641835.2 Pinus albicaulis | reverse complement strand
AAAGGAAAATCTCTCCAAGTCTCTGCCAGACCTCCAGGCCTAGGAAGTAGTGCATCAGTCCTAGGTCCTTCATCTCGAACTCAGCAGCGAGCTCCCTCTTACATTGATGAATGAGAGGGTCAGCACCTGTCAGGAAGAGGTCATCCACATATAGCACTAAAATGAGAGGCTTCCCCTGCACAACCTTGAAGTAAAGGTTCGGATCAGCATTACTTCGAGTGAAGCCCAGCTTCATCAAGTAACTATCCATCCTCTCGTACCAAGCTCTGGGTGCTTGCTTTAACCCATAGAGGGCTTTCTTCAACTTGCAGACATGAGTGTCTCGATCCCGAACTTCAAATCCCAGAGGTTGTTCTACATACACCTCTTCCTTTATTGCACCATGCAGAAAAGCGGTCTTGACATCCATCTGATGAAGACTCCATCCTTGCGTAGCAGCAAGGGCTATGATTGATCGAATGGTGGTATATCGTGCCACAGGTGCAAATATGTCATCATAGTCTATTCCTTCCTTTTGAGAGAAGCCACGGCAACAAATCTTGCCTTGAACTTTTCAGCACTCCCATCAGATCCATGTTTGATCTTGTAGAGCCATTTCGCGGTGACAACAGATTTGTCCTTCGGTCTCGGGACCACATCCCAGACATCATTCTTCATTATGGACTCATATTCCTCGTGCATAGCATCCTTCCAGACTAGATGCTTTACAGCTTCCTCAAAAGATCCAGGTTCAGATTGTACAATAGTACTCATGGCAGCTAGATACCCTTGGTATCTACACGGCTTCTTGCTTTCTCGGAATGTCCCCCTTGGGGCAGCATGACCCTCAGCATCTTCGAGGGTGTCCCTGAGCCATGATGGTCTCTTTTCCAGTGAAGGAGATGGATCAATAGGGTCCATTGGTCCTTCAATATCAGGCATTGTCTCATCCTGCGGTTCTTCTTGATTTCCAGGCCTTTCTTCATGATTTTCTTCGGATCTTGGAAGATCTACTACTTTCTTCAGGGAAGCATCTTCGTCAAAAGTGACATCATGGCATATCTCTACTTCCCTTTGACCAGGTACATAGACTCTATAGGCCTTAGAAGTCTCATTGTAGCCCACAAACATTCCTTTCTTCCCAGAAGCATCCAGCTTACTTCTCTTTTCTTTCGGCACATGAAAATAGACAGGACATCCAAAAATTCTAAAATGTGAGACATCAGGTTTCTTACCAGAGAAAACCTCTTCGGGAGTTTTGGAGTCCAAAGCTGAATGAGGGCATCGGTTTTGAATGTACACAGCAGTATTTGCAGCTTCTCCCCACAGAAACTTTGGTAGACCCTGGTCACATAGCATGGCACGGGCAACTTCCACAATAGTCCTATTCTTGCGTTCAGCAACACCATTCTGCTCAGGAGTATATGCAGTGGTAGTCTCCCTCTTAATGCCAGCTTCTCTGCAAAAGTCTTTGAACTCATTTGACTCATATTCAGTGCCATTGTCAGTCCTCAAAATCTTGATCTTCTTTCCGGTCATATTTTGCACCAAGGCTTTGAAGGTACGGAACCACATGAAAGCCTCATCCTTCTTCTTCAAGAAGTATATCCAGGTTTTGCGAGAGAAGTCATCAGTGAATGTCATGTAGTAAGAACATCCTCCCAGGGATGTCACGGGCAACATACCGGATAGATTAGAATGGACCAATTGCAAAATATCAGATGTCTTTGTGACACTTGAGGGGAAAGGTCCCCTTGTATGTTTTCCTTCGGCACAGCCCTTACACACACCTTCATGATTATTTCCAAAGTTAGGCATCCCTGTCACCACCTTCCTTGCTTCGGGAAGGGCCTTGTAATGAAGGTGTCCAAATCTTCGGTGCCATAGTTCGGTTTGTCGGATAGTATCACAAGTCATTGCTCCCAGCGGACTTCCTCCAACCTGGTAGAGTGTACCAATTCTAAAACCAATCGAGATAGCTTCCTTGAAGCTCTCCTTCCACATGAGCACCTTTCCATCAGAGAATGTTACATTGAACCCTTTGTCTTCCATGGCTGATACAGACACAAGGTTCTTCTTCAATTTAGGTACATAGAGTACATCTTGCAAACGTAGGACTTGTCCTTGAGACAAGTGGAGGGTCATAGTCCCTGTCCCTTTCACGGGATATGTGGCATTATCCCCAAGGATAATTTCTAGATTAGTATCCCTTTCAACCATGTCAGAGAGTGCTTCCTTGAATCCAGTGATGTGTCTTGAGGCACCACTATCGATTAGCCAGACAACCATAGTGTCAGGCGGAGATGTAGCAGAGAGAGAAGATACAAGAATATACTCATTTATTTTATCAACAGCATTAGACTCCTCATACCTAGTGTTTCTAGACCTTTTAGAAGGTTGATTGTTTCCACCAAAGTGAGCCTTCCTCTTTCCTTTGGATTTGTCGTTTCTTCGATTCCCATTCCCTCGGTTGTTTTTGTTATCATCACTATCGGGAGAATCCTTCTCGAAGGGGCATTCTCTAGCATAGTGACCAGGCCTATGGCAAGTGAAACACTTACCCTTCTTTTCTTGAGTCCTTGTTCTTCCTTTGTCCTTAGAACCACTAGAGTTCTTCTTTCGAGAATGAGCACCATAGGCAGCATTTCTGTCATTATCGAATTCCTTCATCCTTGTTTCTTCTTGCATACATCTAGACAGAAGCTCATCAAAGTTAGGAATGGTATTATTATTGAGAATGGTAGTTGTGAATACTTGCCATTCATATGGGATTCCTACAAGTGCGGTGAGAACCATCTCACGATCAGCTATTGTCTCCCCAATAGCCAACAGATTTTTCCTTGTTTCGGTCAATTTCAGAAAGTAAGTTTGAACAGACTCATCCTAGCCCTTCTTCATATTCTTCAACTTATTCTTGAGGAATAACACTTGGTTCACATTTTTTACTTTGAACATAAGGATCAATTTATCATACATCTCCTTGGATGTGCCTAGTTCAGATATATAGGCAACCAGACTCTTATGTATGGATTCCCTGATCATCAGCTTTGCTTTGATCTCTCCCTTTTTATACTTGTTTCTAACAGCAGCGATAGCATTGGATGGAGGTTCTTGAATCTTACCCAGCACATGATCCAAGAGATCATGGTCTTCCAATTTGAGATCTAATATCATCTTCCAGGCATGGAAGTCATCCCTTCCAGTCAGCTTGTCATTCTCCTTGAATTCAGAACTTGTGGAACCCATTTCTTCCGGTGGTGATTGCTAAAGATAGGGCTTGCCTTCACCTCACCTATGATACCATGTAAATTTTTGTAGATGTTCTATGTTTGAAGCAACTTTACTTTTCTTACAGCAATCACACAAATAGTTAAGTAAAATGATGATAGAACATATAAGTGGATCTTATAGAAGACAAACAAGAAACAGAAAAATGTGGTGATGCGTTACGGCGGTCAACAGGATGCTTCAACCAGAAAAGTCTCCTTGGTCAGCCAACCTAGAATGTGTCACAACAGTCCTCCAATCAGCAACCGAGTCAACCCAAGTCAACTCCAAAAAAGTCAACGTTGTCCAGAAAATTCAACGCAGGGCAGCAAGCTAAAAGTCAACGCAACAACAGTTTGGTCAACCCTTTGACCTCAATTTCTGTGCCAAACAGTACGGCCTTCCAAAATCGAACTTCCCAACAATTTTCAACCCATTCGGACCATGCATTGACCAAAGCCAACGCTGGTCAAACTTCCACCAAAACCCTAGTTGGAACAATTCGTCCTTCAGCTCAACCGTACAGAAATTCATCCTTCTTCTTCACACGTGTGGGCTGGAAATGTCCTCCAAGGAGCTCGTACTCAATCAGATGAGAGAAGAAGATGTGTGTTGAGTTGTGTTGAAATGCTCTCCAACTTTGACTGTATTTATATCCATCATTGGGGTGTGTGACACATCTGCTGGGGGTGTGAAACCTTAAGGCCGACCTGCACATATAATTTATTATGAATAATAAATTCAAAATAAATGTTCAGCTCATCGGATTAAGACATATTATATAAGGATTTTACACCTCTACGAAAGAGGAATCCAACAAAAATATTAGCCTCTTAATATAAGCATCATAACATGGAGTTTGGACCTAGTTGTCCAAATTTAACAGAACCCTATTCTTAACGTCATTTCATCTTCATGAGGGGGGTCCTGGGGGGGTGTCGGCAGCCTTTTGGAGCCCCCCTTGGGAGGGGCTTTCGGGGGAAGCGCCCCCGAGGCTAAAAAAATATGTAAAATTTCCTTGTAAAATGTTGTAATTTCATAGTCAATATGGGTCGTTCATTAGGCAGATGATTTGGCAGTAGAAGTTATGTTTAATTTATGGTTTTTCACCCTAGAAGGAAACTTTTCTGTTGTTTGAGGGTATTGTATTGCGTTTTTGTATGGTGTGTATACTCTGAGTGAGAAATCACAAAGGGGACTATGTGAGAGAGAAGAGGATATTACATCGGATCTGATGTAGATTGTGTCTCTTCATTTTGCTAGATAATGTAAAGGAAGGATTGGTTGTTTCCATGGAAATAGCCCAAGTTGGGTGAACCACATATATTTGTGTCTCTCTTATTTTATATGTTTTATGTCTTTGTGTTTCTGCATATTTTATGTGGTAAAGTTCCTGTAAAATAGAAAAATTGAAACCAATGGTTATTAAAGGAGCTAAGGCATGTTCCAGAGCTGAAGAAAAGTATGATTTCAACAGGGCAGTTAGGTAGTGAAGGTTGTGTTACAACTTTCAAAGATAAAACCTGGAAGGTCATTAAAGGAGACCTAGTAATAGAAAAAGGAGAAAATGTTGGTACATTGTATTTATTCAATGGTATTTCTAACTTTGTTGACGGTTTAACTTCGAAAGCAGAAGATGTAGCATTATGTGTTAAATTTTGAAGATGTTTTATGCTAAGATGAAAATATACTTTAACCTTATAGGGCATAATTAAAGTAAGATGTAGACAGAACATACCAATAGATTGATGCAAGACAAGTTAAAAACAAAGATAAATAATGGTGGCGTTACGACGATCAGTAGGATGGTTCAACCAGCAAAGTATTCATAAGGTCAGCCAACCACATATATCACACAACCCCAGGACATTTCATCAAGAATAATCCACCAAGATGTTGCACCAAGAAGCCCTAAACGTAGAACCAAGAACGTTGCTCCATCACCATCCAAGGGAGAAGAAAAATGCCTCCACAAATTTTGTGTGTAATGAAATCCAAGTATCTCCAATATATAGACATCTGTGGGGGTGTGTGGAACATCTCTTATGCATGTGGGATAAATTAGGCTCACCTTGCACATGTGTAATAAATTCAAAATACATGTTCTACTCATCCGATCAAGATGATCTTTGGATTGATCTTGCACCTCTCTGAAAGAGGAATCCAATAAAAATATTGGCATCATCATTTGAGCATGACATCATGGATTTTAGACCTATTTTCCAAAAATTAACACACTCTCTCAACTAGGGAGAACTCCATCCACTAGTGCCCTCCAAACATCGTGTGTCATCCCACCGTAACTTGCTTCGCTGGCTTATTTATTTCAAAAAAAAATTGAGTCATAAGGACATCACTCACAGCTAACCTAAAGTCAGATCATAGGTCTGAAACCTCTATAGGACTCAAAAGAGTCACACACTAACCCAAAGTTGGTTTAACTGAACCGAAGTCAGTTGGAGGTTTGAAACCTCTCTTGGACTCGAGAAAGTCATATATTAACCTAAAGATAGTTTCACTGACTCAAAGTCAGTTGGAGGTCCAAAATGTCTCTTGGACTCGAGAGAGTCATATACTAACCCCAATTTAGTTTCACTGACCCAATGTCAGTTGGAGGTCTGAAACCTCGCTAGACTTGATCCCAGATCAAGTGGTTGGACACGTGTCATCCTAAACATAGAGTGTAGGGAAATATATAATATGTGCATCAGTCTTGCTATGGTCTCTATTCACATTTCCCACCTCATTGGCCAAATGAGAGATACTTCCCATGAGTCTGAAACTCCATGGGTAGGATGCATATGGGGCAAAGATCAAATAGAGGTAAACAAACTCAATATCATCATGGTGGGGTGGAAGCACACCAACAAGGTTTGCCAAGCCTAGCCTAACCTAGCCTAACCTAGCCTAGCCTAGCCTACCCTAGCCTAGCCTAACCTAGCCTAACCTAACCTAGCCAAACCTAACCTAACCTAACCTAACCTACCCTATCTTATCCTAGCCTAGCCTAGCCTAGCCTAGCCTAGCCTAGCCTAGCCCAACCTAACCTAGCCTAACCTTGCCTAGCCTAACCTAGCATAGCCTAAGCTAAGCTAAGCTAACCTAACCTAACCTAACCTGACCTAGCCTAACATAACATAGCCTAGCCTAACCTAGCATAACATAGCCTAGCCTAGCCTAGCCTAACCTATCCTAGCCTAAACTTGTGTAGTCTTACCTACCCTGGCCTAAACTAGTGTAGTCTTACCTACCCTAGCCTAGCACACCCTAGCCTAACCTAACCTAGCCTAACCTAGCCTAGCCTAACCTAGCCTAGCCTAGATAAACGTAACCTACCCTAGCCTAACCTAACTTACCCTAGCCAACCCTAACATAGCCTAGCATAACCTAATGTAACCTAACCTAACCTAACTTGACCTAGCCTAACATAACATAGCCTAGCCTAACCTAACCTAGCCTAGTCTAGCCTAGCCTAGCCTAGCCCCCCCTAGCATACCCTAGCCTAGCTTAACCTAGCCTAGTCTTACATACCGTAGCCTAGCACACCCTATCCTAGCCTACCTAACCTAACCTAGCATAACCTAGCCTAGCCTAACTTACCCTACCCCAACCTATCCTAGCTTACCCTAGCCTACCCTAGCCTACCCTGGCCTAGCCTACCCTAGCCAAACCTATCCTAGCCTAGCTTAACCTATCCTAGCCTAACCTATCCTAGCCTAACCTATACTAGCCGAGCATATCCTAGCATAGCCTAGCCTAGCCTAGCCTAGCCTATCCTAGCCTAGCGTAGCCTATCCTAGCTTAGCCTAGCCTAGCCTAACGTGGTTTAGCCTAGCCTAGCCTAGCCTAGCCTAACCTAGTCTAAGCCAACCTAGCCTACCCTAACCTAGCCCAATCTAACCTACCCTACCCTACCCTACCCTAACCTAACCTACCATAGGCTAGCCTAGTCTAACCTAACCTACCCTAGCCTAGCCTAACCTAACCTATCTATCCCTACCCTAACCTACCATATCCTAACCTCACCTAGCCTAGCCTACTGTAGCCTACCCTAGCCTACCCTACCCTAGCCTACCCTAACGTAGCCTAGCCTAGCCTAGTGTTACACAGTAAGTTGTCACCATCCCTACCATTCCCCGTCCCGCACAATGGAGGACCCATTATGTGACCTGTGAACATTGTCATGCCTTGAAAACATCATCAATGCATCCCTCTGAGCATGATCTTTATTTTCCCTTGAGACATCTTCTTGCAAAAATCATGAAAAACATCCCTTTTTGCATCAAGTGGGGGCAGCATTAGGCTCTCACATTTCCCCGCGCCAATCAGGGAAATCCTGTAAAGAGGTCGCGCCACTTGGCGCTCTGTCATAGAGCAGCAATCGCGCCACGCATTTTAGGGACTGTTTTTTAAATATGGATGGCGGAAGTTGAGTTCAAACAAACTCACAACCATTGCCTATCTTGAGTTGGGAGGTTTGGCTGCGGGAGTTCTATGGAAGGGAAGTGTTTTTGCCACCTTCTATGGAACCTTCCTTGTTGATAGGGCCAATCCCATAATAATAGGGATCCCAACTCCCTCCTTCCCCATCTATAAAAGCCTGCTCAAATCCATGGCAAGCTAGTCTTGAAGTGCTGAAGCTTTGCATCTCCCTATTCCCAAGTGCCTTTGTGCCGTAAAGAATCCCTTCTTTCCCTTAAGGCCAACTCAAGTGAGGAGACCATTGTTACGAGACTCTGGAGAGGTTTTCCCTTTCCTTGGCGAGCTTTGCGAGACGTGGACGACCGGAGACCCGTTCGAAGGAGGCTGCAACGTCAGAACTTGGTTGTAACTTCTATTCGTTTATCATTTAATAGATGACTATGATTATGGTTCCACTTCGTTTTCCATCATGTTAATGCGAGTAATATCTTTTCTGACCGATATTTAGTTACGTATGCTGGTTCCTATACTTGTATCTGTTCGTTTATTCTATGTGCAGGTGTTCATCCGCGGAGATCGTGGAAGGATTGTGATCTGCCAGGGCTGAAGGACGGGGACACTTATTCTTCAGATCATAGCGTTGGAATCCAGGTAGGCTTCTATTCCAAGTCTTTCATTCGTAACTAGGAGCTTGCGTCATAGCATTGTTTGTTTGTTGCTAGACCCCTGCTGGGCTAGTAGGGATCGCCTCTGTCCGCAGAGGGGATTTACCTCCTCAACAAATTGGCGACTCCACTGGGGATCGTCCATTTTTCCTTGTCTCGTTTATGTTGTTTCGCTTCGATTGTTTTTCCTTGCTTGATGAACCTTCTGGGTTGGATTCTTTCGTTATTTTAGCCTCTTGGTTTGCTTAGCTTGCATTGGTCTGCTTCTGGAGCAGCTTGTTTTTTAATTTTTGCTGAGAAACTCGACTGGCGCGGTTTTTAACCCGACAGTCGCGCCACTTGGCGCACGTTGCCTTTGTCTAGCCCGCGCCAATTGGCTTCTGGCGCTAGTTTCACACTCACAGTCGCGCCACCCCTGTGAGTTTTTTGAGTTTCTTCATTTTTGAGCTCTCTGGATTTGACTAGTGCTTTTCTTCTTGATTTCATGACTGCCTGAGTGTGTTGGAGTCTTGTTTGGCTGGAATTCACCTCTGTCCTTTGGTTGTTTGCTTCTATCTACCGATTTCACGTTTTGAGCCCTAGGGCATCTAGTGGCTTAAGTGTATCGAGCCCTCCTTGGGAGTTTTGGTGTCTTGATTGTCCTGCCAACTTGCTGGTTAATTCTCTACATCCTCTTAGTAGTCGTTGGTTGTTTTGTTGCGTCTTTTGGGTGATTGTTCATTCCTTCATTCGAAATTCGTTTGCCCTTGCTTTAGACCTAGATCACACGGTCCATTGGAAGCTTTTGAGTCTTTCTTTGCTTTGAGAGACTTTGGGTCGATTTGGGGATCTGATTGCTTGCATTGTTGAGTGAATTTTGTTTGTTTCGCTCTCTTGGATATCATTTCTCAAATTGTTCCTTTTGTTTTCAGTGCACATTAGCCATTAAACATTGAAAATAAAAAAATCTCTTTTGTTTTTGTTAATTAGTGCAAATTGTGATCTTTTCCATATCGCTAGTGATTAGTGTTTTGAATGAAAAGCTTTCAATTGCATTAGTTGCATTAGAGACATTGTTGTTTTTATTCCGTTCATTTCGTTTGTATAAAAGCTCTCAACTCTTATTTAACTAGTTTTCATCGAACGAAATGTTGCACTGTGGCATATAGCTTGCATTTAGGAGTCTTTCGAGACACTACATACGATAGGGCCTGGAAATTGAAACTTAATTGAAGATCAATTGTAAAATTTATTCAATTAACCTAAGGCAGCATTGGAACTTAACGAAACACATTTAGAAGGTCTAGGCTAGAGACGTGTTCCGGCGTCGTTAAACCTAGCAGCTGTCGTTCGCCTGTTGGCTTTAGACAGCGCTAGTACGGACTTGCGCTCCCCGTACCGTTGCGTATATAAAGGGAGACCCCTATAGGTTTTCAATCCTTTATCCACAGGAAGCCGAGTCTGCCGCCCTATACCCGTGATACACCGAACACAGCATTCGGGGAGACTACCCGCACGTACGGAAAGTCCTTGGTCGATTTCTGTTTCATTATTTGAAACCAAGGTGTATATTGCAGTTCACGGATATTTGGTACACCCTTTGTGCCTAGTTTTCCTGAGCAGTCATTTGGTCTTTTCTGACTCCCTAAACTTGAAAAGACCGTCAAGCGCTTGTCCTTTCACGCTTGTATCAACTCTGAAAGAGATAGAGTCATCTTTTTATCGTTTCTCGACTCTTAAAATATGAAACGGTAGAATTTCTTACTTTCCAATGTGGTAAAATTAATCACCCACGATTACACGCCCGCTTAGATATTGCTTGTTGACCGTTTAATCGTGCGTCTTAACTCTTTTTTCAGCCCGTGTGTGGTTTTGAATTTTGATGGCAACTTTTTCAGAGTTCACCAACCAAGGAATCCCCTCAGAAGGGAATCCTGGTCATTTTCCTCCTTTTGGAAATGTTGGTGCTCCTTACATGGCAACGTTGTCCCTTCCTGGGTTAACTGTTGGGTTGCCTGTTTGGTTGTTCTCAACCTCCGTTGTTCCGAGTGTCTCCACTACTGTTCAATCAGTTCCTCCGCCGGAACAACATCATGTTGATTCCAAGGTGGACCTCTCCCCTTCTTCGCCTGTTTCTGCGTCCTCATCTTCTACTTCGCCTGGTGAAAGCCTGGATTCGAGTAACCAGGTGGCTAAGAAGAAGAAGAAGAAGACAAAGAAGAAGAAGTCCGATAAGCGAGAGGCTAAATGTACAGCTACTTTCCCTAAGGAATCTCCTCTCGATAGTCCTTCCAACCCTCCTCGGAAAGCCAAGTTCCCATGCATGTTGTGCACGGGAGACCATCTTCTTCGAGACTGCCCTGGCATTCCCAAGGTGCTCGAAGTATGGTCCAACGGCTGCCCACCATTGCCTTTGGCTTCTGGGAGTCAAGTCGGGGGCACGTCTTCAGCTGCTGTTGATAAGAACTCTAAGAAGCAGGGTAAGATCACCAATCCCTGTAAGTTGTGTGAAGGGCACCATGCTATTCACCTTTGTCCTTATATGGATGAAGCCAAGCGAGTCTTGGACAACCTGACTGTTTCTACGCCACGCCTCCCGGCTGGTTATAAACAGCTTTCTTTGAGTCCTCCACCAGCTGATCCTACGATTGGTCAAGAGTCATCCTTGGTCGATCCCGCTCCCTCGGAAATTCAAATTCAGGAATCCATTCCCAACCAACCATTGGTCGTGGGATCGGTTGAACTGGCCCCGTCCGCGGTGCACCAGGTCTTTTCTGTCGAGAGTGGATCTCACACCCCTCATGTCCTTCTGGTCTCTTCAGATTCTTCAGTAAAATTAATCGCCCACGATTTCACACCTATTTAGACATTGCTTGTTGACCGTTTGATCGTGTGTCTTAACTCGTTTTCAGCCCGTGTGTGGTTTTGAGTTTGATGGAAACTTTTTCAGAGTTCACCAACCAAGGAATCCCCTCAGAAGGGAATCCTGGTCATTTTTCTCCTTTTGGAAATGTTGGTGCTCCTTACATGGCGACGTTGTCCCTTCCCGGTTTAACTGTTGGGTTGCCTGTTTGGTTGTTCTCAACCTCTGTTGTCCCGAATAACTCCGTTACTGTTCAGTCAGTTCCTCCGACGGAACAACATCATGTTGATTCCAAGGTGGACCTCTCCCCGTCTTCGCCTGTTTCTGCATCCTCATCTTCTACTTCGTCTGGTGAAAGCCTGGATTCGAGTAACCAGGTGGCTAAGAAGAAGAAGAAGAAGACAAAGAAGAAGAAGTCCGATAAGCGAGAGGCTAAATGTACAGCTACTGTCCATGAGAAATCTCATCTTGATAGGCCCTCCGACCCTCCGCGGAAAGTCAAGTTCCCCTGCATGTTGTGCACGGGAGACCATTTGCTTCGAGACTGCCCTGGCATTCCCAAGGTGCTCGAAACATGGTCCGACGGCCGACCGCCGTTGCCTTTGACTTCTGGGAGCCAGGTTGGGGGCACGTCTTTAGCTGCTGTTGATAAGAACTCTAAGAAGCAGGGTAAGATCACCAATCCCTGTAAGTTGTGTGAAGGACACCATGCTATTCACCTTTGTCCTTATATGGATGAAGCCAAGCGAGTCTTGGACAACCCGACTGTTTCTACACCACGCCTCCCAGCTGGTTATAAACAGCTTTCTTTCAGTCTTCCACCTACTGATCACGTGATTGGTCAAGAGTCATCCTTGGTCGATCCCACTCCCCCAGAAATTCAAATTCACGAATCCATCCCTGACCAACCATTGGTCGTAGGATCGGTTGAACTGGCCCCGTCCGCGGTGCACCAGGTCTTTTCTGTCGAGAGTGGATCTCACACCCCTCATGTCCTTCTGGTCTCTTCAGATTCTTCAGACTTGGAGAGAGATTCTCCTGTCCCCGTATCTCAAGAAGTTGCTCCTCCGCCTCCCGTGATGGAGGTCGCGGAGGATACTCCTCCCACCTTCGAGATGGAGGTTGTGGAGGATGCTCCTTCTTCTTCCGTAACACCAGGGGAAGACCATCTTGGTTCGATGGTAGCCCCTCCAAGTAGTTTGGTCGCTTCCTTCGATTGGAGTCGATTTTCAGGATACCGCCTTCCGTCTTATGTGCCTTTCGAGATCACAGTACAGGCTCTTGGTCTGGTTGTACCCAGCACCATTATAGACGAAGGTGCCTCTGTTAGTATTATGTCTTCAACTACCTGGCAAGCTTTCGGTTCGCCACCGCTTGCGCCTGTTACGCAGAATCTGTTGACATTCAATAGAAGGACGAGTCAACCGTTGGGGATCCTTCCAAGGTTACCTGTTACTTTGGGAGGCAAAACCGTCCATATGGACGTGATGGTCGTTCCAGGCCCCTTGGATTTCAATCTGCTTTTGGGGCACGATTACACCTATGCCATGGGAGCGCTCGTCTCCTCCCTCTTTCGTGTGGCCTGTTTTCCGCATGAAGGAAGGATCGTGACCATTGATCAGCTGTCATTCTTTGGTCCTAATGTGGCAACTGGCCCGCCATCACCCCCTCCTAGTTTTTATCCACCCGTTGTATCTGCTCCACCGCAGGTCAACTATGTGGCTACTTACCCCGTGCCTGTGCTCAGTGATGATGCCGTTGTGCATAATGTGCTGGGGGCATTGGGTCCTGACTTCCAGGATGTTTCCCTCCCATCAAGAGTGGAACTCTTGGAAGAACCGCCTTCTTGTTCATTTTGATGTAAGTCGGTTAGAGCATGGTTTCCTCCCTGGGTCAAGCTCTTTAAAAAATGAAACTAGGATCTTGGAGCATGGTTCCTCCACTTGTGTCAAGCTCCTTAAAAAATGAAACAAGATGGTAGGAGCACAGTTCCTTGTCTTGTGTCAAGCTCCTTAAAAAATGAAACAAGGGTGTCGGAGGATAGTTCTTTTAATGTGTCAACCTCGTTAAAACAATGAAACACATTCTTGTTCAATTCGAGTCTTTGATCAGATCTCGTAAAATCCTAGTCGAGTCTTTCTCGTGATCTTGTAACTTGAACCTTCACTCCATCTTCCTTCCATATGGACTGAAGCTTGGGGGGCATGTACCTCGAATTGAGTCACCATGCTGGGGGCATGTTTATCTTTTCAAGCATAGTTTATGTCCGTTTCAAGCTTGTGTAAAAATGAAACCGATCTCAAGCATAGTTTATCTTTGTTTCAAGCTTGTGTAAAAATGAAACCTTGCCCGTTTTACCTCTTGTGATTGCCATTTTATCAGCCTGTTTTTCCAGATGAGCCTTGGTTTTCTCACTCCATCGTCATTATCTGCCTGGCCGATTATATGCCTTCACTTGGTTGTTTTACCCGTTCCTGAGGAACCGCTGCGATGAGTGGTCTTGTTAGCCAGCCTCTTGACTTTTATCATGTTTTGAACAGTTCCACCATTACTGGAACCAGTTGCTACCCTTTATGCCACTCGTTCCTCCAGGAGGAGTCATCTTTCAGCTCTTTTCTGACTCTCTAAACATGAAAAAATTGCCGAGGCCCTTGTCGTTTCGATCTCGTTAAAATGGACACGAATCGACATCTACCCAGTATACGTTTACCCCTTTTTCGGGCTGGGATGGATTGATTACGAAAAAGGAATACCCTAGCCTATCGCGACTAGGAGGTTTTCTCGGATATTGTTTTCTACCTTTTCGGATCTAAGGAACTATTCACGAAAAGGGACTTGTGGAGTTTACTTTTCCGCTGTCTTTTCAAACTCTCTAAACATGAAAAGACGCCGAGTTCTTCCTTTGTCAGACTCGTTAAAACCTGATGACATCGGATATAGTCGAAATGACGTTCTTCGAGTTTCTCCTTCCTGGGACTCGTTAAATGCACCAGGATGGATTCGCCCGAAGGGCGGATTTATATGACAAGCATATGGTATCCTCTTCAAGCTTGTGTAAAAATAAAGAGGTACTCACCGAAATGGTGGGAAAAATGGAACCATCGTCGTTGTCGTCGGCAGTATGTCGCTCTTGAACATGGCACTTGTCTGCATTCGTGTCGGGTTGGGGACATCTCATCTCGCTGCTTCACTTTGCTTCCATGGGTTTGGGTAATCTCTTTTGACCTCTCATCTGTTCACTGCCTCGTTGCCATGACCTTTGATCCGTTGATGTCGAATACTGCCAAGTCCATTGTCGTGTCGTTCATGTGTTCAAGAGAAGTTGGCCTCTGCAAATATCAACCTTCCTCTGTTTCTCATATGGTCCTGATTCACAACAAAACATTATGTTCCTCTGTCTCGTGTCGATGATGTGGGAATCGTTATGGCCCACCTTCGATCAAGGTCACTTCCTGTCGACTTCAACTCATTATCCAGGAAGTTGGTCTAGAGACTCGTGATGGTACCTTGGAGCCTGCATGCCTTAATGGCAGGTTCGTCGCATTCGACGTGAGGTTTTCATCATTGGCCTCCGATCGGATGATTCTGCGGGTGTTCGACGTCAGCTCATTTATTCACACGCCGTAGATTGTACCTGTAGTACCTTGAGAACCATCGTCATTATTGGTGGTTTCTCTCGCGTCTGTTAACAGCTTTCATCATTGGCTGGTAATCAGACGATGTTCTTGCATGTTCGACATCAGCTCACACATTCGCATGCTAGAACTTGTACTTGTTTGGGTCGAGATGGAGCACAAGACCCTGGATTGTGTTTGTTGTAATCCAGGCTGCGATTGTGGATTATTATCATTCTGTACATGACTCACTGATTGGATGGCTGCGACCATACCTGAGTCTATTTGTTTGATCTTAGTCAGATGGCCGCGCCCATATACCCTGGATCCGATTATAGCATACTCTTCTAATGGCTTCCGTCCATACCATATATATATACATCATGTACTTGAGATATCGCCTGTATCTTCTCGCGCAGTTTTCCGACTAGCGGCCTTCAGCTTTGGCATGTTTCGTAAAGCATTTCACCCCTCTCTCTCTCTTCGTCTCATGCTTTAGGCATCCGTTACACAGCAATTTGTCACCATCCCTACCATTCCCCGTCTCGCACAATGGAGGACCCATTATGTGACCTGTGAGTAGTTTCATGCCTTGCAAATACCATCATTGCATCCTTTTCCATGAGGACAACATTCCTTCTGTTGATTATTTCCTGAGCATACCCCTAAAAACACATGTTTTGCCTTGGCGCTGGTAGCCCGTTGTGTACCCGCGCTAATGGGGGAAAATTAACACTGAGCCCGCGCCAATTGGCGCTCTGTCCCAGTTAAACACCCGCGCCACTCTGCTTTTGGAAAGTTTTTTTAAAAAGAGGCGAAGTTTCGATTACAACAACTTCGTGGATGAGTCATGAGGAGTGGTTTCGACTGAATAACCATGACCTTCCTCCTTTGGCCTCTTGTTTCCACCTTATGGGGAACCTCCCAAGGGATAAGGCCTCCCTTCCACTATTGTAGGGATCCCAACCTCCTCCTCTCCTCTATAAATATAGACTTCATCCATTGATGAAGGGGCTGAAGGGCTGAATGGCCGAAAGGTTGAAAAAGGTCGAAAGTCTTGAAGTGTCAAGCCAGATCTCCCTATTCCTGCGTCTTCAGGTCGTAAAAGAATCCCTTCTTCCTTTAAGGCCCATTCAAGCGAGGAGACCATTGTTACTTTTGGTATTCCGGAGAGGTTTCCTTTCCTTGGCGAGCTTTGCGAGACGTGGACAACCGGAGACCCGTTCGAAGGAAGCTGCGACGTCAGAACTTGGTTGTAACTTCTATTCGTTTATCACTTTAATTGATGACTATGATTATGGTTCCACTCCTTTTTCTATCATGTTAATGCGAGTAATATCTTTTCTGACCGATGTTTAGTTACGTATGCTGGTTCCTATGCATGTATCTGTTCGTTTCTTCTGCGTGCAGGCGTTCATCCACTGAGATCGTGGAAGGATTGTGATCTGCCAGGGCTGAAGGACGGGGACATCTTCTTCTTCAGATCTAGCGTTGGAATCCAGGTAGGCTCTTATCCCAAGTCTTTCATTCGTAACTAGAAGCTTGCGTCATAGCATTGTTTGTTTGTTGCTAGACCCCTGCTGGGCTAGTAGGGATCGCCTCTGTCCGCAGAGGGGATTTACCTCCTCAACAGGCACTAATCACTATGCTCAACTCTTATGGGCAACAGACTTTGGGGTGTCCAACTCTTTACAGCAACAATCCAAAATTAGAAAACACATAACAGACGCTCTTGGAAGGCAAGCAAGTTCGAATTTATCACCTCGAGGATACACTGTTATTCCATCTGGGACACATTTGTGTTCCTTCAACTGAGAGTTCCAAGATGATTTGGGAGGCGCACTACAGTTAGGTCGTTATATATTTCAGGGTAGAGAATATAGTGGTAGTACTGCAAAATTATTTTTATTAGTCGAACCTTTGACAGGATTTTGGGAAGTACATCAGATCCTACACTACTTGTGTCATTTCCAAACCGACCATTAAGAAGAAAGGCCTATATACTCCTCTGTCTACTCCTAACCGACCTTAGGAATCCATCTCCATGGATTAAACATCAAGCCTTCCTTCTACTAAGCATGGAAATGAAAGTTTTTTTCTGGTCATCGATAGATTATCTAATATGGAAATTCTATTAGCCTGCAAAAAGAGTATCACAATAGAAGCCATTGCTAAGCTCTTCTTTGAATGAGTGTCGGCACACTTTGGGATCACACTGTCCATTATCTCAGATCGATACATTAGGTTCTTAAGTACATTTTTTCAAGTCTCTAGTTGATGTTGGATACCAAGATCACTAAGTCCATGAATTTCCACCCCCAAACTGATGGCCTAACATAGGTCATCAACATGATGGTCGTACACATTATGTGCATGTAAAACTCGAAGAATCCACACATGTGGGATGAAATCCTCCCCTATGTCCATCCCAAATACAATAGATATCTCCATAGCTCAACTGGCCATAGCCCCTTAGGTGGGGTTGGGATTTCAACTGCTATGTACCATTGACGTGTCCATACAATCTGTAGCTACTCAGGAAAATTTGACTCATGTCCAATCTGAAGCTGATAGGGATAAAACCTTCATTGAGCTCATCCATCACATCCACTAGCAGTTCCATGAAATATTGGACAGAGCCAATTCTAAGTACAAAAAACGACATGATCAAAATTGGGTTCCACTCAAGTTCCAGGTGGGCGAAAATGTTTGGCTGCATTTTCAAAAGGAGCGCTTCGTTGGGCGCCACCACAAGCTTTTCCCACTCTGATATCGATTCTACACCATCACCAAGGCTGTGAGGGATAATGCCTTTGAGATTATCATTCTTTCATTCCTTGTTCTGCACCCAGTGTTCATTGTGGACTGCCTTGAGCCATACATTCCACCATTATTGGACGCATATGACATTGCAGAAGAACTCACACCAACAGAGTTAAATCCATATTACATGGAATAGGCCACAACTAACCAGACCATGGACACACAAATAAACAACACTCGCTAATAGAGGATCCATCTATATCAAGTTTTCAAAGCAGGCCAACTCCTTCACCAGGGCAAGTGGTCCACCAGGGACCATGTTCAATAGAAATTTCCTCACCTCATGGAGGATCTACACGCAATGGGAACCATTTCCTCCTAATGAGGGAGGAATGACCCAGGTGGTTATTGGTGTTCACCTGCCTATTACACCTATACCTTGAGTCGATTTCATAATTTTCCATGTCTATAACATCCTTTACTATATTTAGTAGTTTTCCTAGTCTTGAGATATCTTTCCAGCAAGGTATCGTATGTGCCAGATGGAGATAATATGACCAAAATGACGACCCTAGGAATTTTGCAGCCCAAATGACTCCAATGGGGACCACAAACTCTTGTTGTTCCATCTCATGGGGTTAGCGTTTTAGTTGTTTGGGTTTTTCTCTTGTTGTTCAATAATAAAAATTCCCTTGAGCCTCTTTGTAACATAGTTCAGAGGCATGTATTTTCCACATCTCTTCTCAGAGATAAGCTACCATAACCTGAGCTAATTTATTTCCATTCTGTCTTAAGAATATTTCATTTCTTTGATATTAATGAAATGATTTTCTTTTTTTTGTTCTATCTTTGTATTTATGGTTATGTCTATATTATGTTTCATTCATGTTTATGTTTGGATCAATGAGTCTTCTTGTGCTAGGTCCCACACTAGTGGAGGGGTTGGGGGGGGGGTTTGGACCACTACCTTTCTATCAAATTTCACTCAATCTTAACTGGCCAAAATCACCAAGTTTCTTGGGAAACCTAACTTCAATCTATTTATCTATTTTTTTGGCTTGAAAAATGATTCATTTTCAAAAAGGATAACATAAGAAACTCCACCAAAACACACCCTTAATTGTGAAAACCTCAAGGTATTTTCCACATCATCATGTTGATGTCATCTATGCAATGTGTCCCCTACTGGAAATTTCATGTGTCATCCAGAAGTAGACCACTTCGGCACCTAAAAAGTCCAAATTTTTGTGACATGTGTCCCAAGCCTTGGGTGCCATGTCATCCTATCTTGACATCATCTTGTCATCATGCCTGCTACATCATCATCTTGCTCATCATCATTAGCCAATGGAAGTGTGCCATGTTTCCTACCATCATTGGTCCACATTGTTTTATGCCATGTTCTAGTGCTTTCCCCTAACAAAACTACTTCTTGACTAGACCAACCTAATAACTAGGCCAAATACTTGATTAAACCAACTTCTTTAAAAATCCACCCAAGTCCAAAAATTTTTTAACAAAGAAATTTCTTCAAAAACACAAGTTCTATGCATAACCTTGAGGCCTAGATATCTATCAAAATTTCAACTAGACATAACTCCATCATCCTTTCGAGTTTTTCAATTTACCCTATACCACTAGAAATTTCTTTCTAAGATATATCCATATCAGAACATTGTAGAGAAAAATGAGCAGACCCCTTGAGGCATAAATTCCTTCAAAGACTGGGCCACCCAACCATCATTTTTATAATATTTTTAACTTCCTCACTTAACATGTCACTATGATGGTTCTCTATTAAAAAATTCAGCTACCATAGGACTCGAATTGAACTTGAATTTTCTTGGAAGGCTCCATGGAGCCACCACCTTTCGAATTAATGAAAACATATTTCCCAACAATTAACTACTTTTGGGATGATTGTGGATTCAAATGGAATTTGTTGCAAGAAATTTCTACATATATAAATAACAAATGTCATGGTTATCTTCCATTTCGAACAATCCATCGTGTAGTACTTATGTATAGTTGTAGTGAATTACCATTCTTATTATATGACATGATGACTAGCCACTATTTACCAAAAAATATTTAGAATGTAACCAATAAAAAATTGATTGGATTCTAGTCTCCAATTTTGGAGGATTGTAATGATATGATTGAGCCTTGAAATTCTTTTCCACTTATTCCACATAGGGATTATGTTCATAAGATTCCACTAGTAGATATAGATATGGAGTCCTAGGCTACTACTACTATTGATACTTCTTATAAATATTTTCATTTTATCTGTTTTCCAAAATTTGTATCTTTATGTTAGTGATTTTAAATTATGTGTATGTATGTGTGTGTGTGTGTGTGTGTGTGTATGTGTGTGTGTGTGTGTGTGTGTGTGTGTGTGTGTGTGTGTGTCTGTGTGTGTGTGTGTGTGTGTGTGTGTGTGTGTGTGTGTGTGAGAGAGAGAGAGAGAGAGAGAGAGAGGTTCCTAATGAAATTTCACCAATATGTATCAGATCTTGGATTTTTAAGCCCATTAAAAATTGTTGAAATATATATCATATTGTATAATTTTAAGTCTTGCTAATTACATATAATAGTGTTTCCATGCTCTATATTTTTATTTGTATGTGTAATTATAATTACTATGGAGTTAAGTTATATATTTTATTTCTATTACTTTTTTTTCGTCGCTTCTCAAACATGTTATATTTTTCTAGACATTTTATTCTTTAAATTTATATTTTGATAATATATAGTTCCAAACATTCATATATACTTTAAAGTCAGATAATGCTTTTATCATTGTGTTCTCAGCATATGGTGTTTTCATTATGGTTTTAATATGAAACTAAAAAAATTAGTCTTTTTGGTTTTACATTCTACATAGTTCATTCTACATCAAAATCTATTTAATTACATTTTTATGGGTTCCAAAAATAGTTATATATTTTCATAACTTCATATGTGATGAGGCCCATCATTACATATATTTTAAAGGGTTATAGTGTCACATTTTAGCTTATTTACTCTCCCTCTCTCTCACATTTGACTACATTTTGTCATATTTT
Source organism: Pinus albicaulis (assembly GCA_034641835.2). Classification (NCBI taxonomy): domain Eukaryota; kingdom Viridiplantae; phylum Streptophyta; class Pinopsida; order Pinales; family Pinaceae; genus Pinus; species Pinus albicaulis. The sequence goes on along the minus strand of CM076577.1, from coordinate 612,983,042 downwards.
TCTTATTGAGAATAGTATAAGAGGATTATCATGAACTGAAGCCTAACATGGTTTAATTGCAATAAATGAAGGGAATAAAGCTAATTTTGAGTAAAATTCCATGTCAGGGCTTGGAGTAGATAGAAAGGAGAAATCATAGGAAGCCTATACACCTCCTTAAATTGCACAATCAACCCAATATCTCCTAAGATCCTCCTCTATCAAACGCATCCAAGCAAATGAATGTTCAAAGGTAGCCAAGCAAGTGAATATTCAAATGAAGCCAAGCAAGTGAATGTTAAGAATGATCCAAGCTCCACACCTCTCGAATATCAAGGGGAAAACTGCCTACTTTTTAGGTAGTTGCTGGTAGCTTCCCATTATTATAAATAAACAAGAGTAATAGCTCATTAGGATTCTATTTCCATATGTAGCTAGAGAACTCTTGGCTCTGTTTTAGAGATATTTTGACAGTAATTTTGATGTAAGAAACTTGTTATGAAATTAAAAATGAGAAGTTGTTTTTTCCTCTCACTGATTTGATTCCAGAGGACTGAAACTTCTGGGATAGGGCCCAGTCCATGAGTTGTAGTCTTTCTTGTGTACATCTGTGTTTCCTTTATGCTTCGGTATTTTGGTTGATGTCATTGAATTTTAGTAGCATGTAAAAAAATGAAATTGTGTTGACAGTCCCCATCTCTCACCTCCTCCATTATAGCTTTATGAGGAAGCTCTTCCACCACAATCCAAAAACATTTAGTTTATGATTTCTTAGAAAAGATAAAATAGTGTTCATTTTTTTATCATGAATATGTTGTAGATTAGAGGTAAGATTTATGTTTTAGGTGAATGAGGAGCTTAAGTTAAATTAAACTCATATTTTCCACTATTTTACATTATAATTTGTTATTGATAAATGCTTGAGTAAATGTATTGATTTCAGTTTTTGCTACAGCATCAGAGAAGGACCCCCTTTCATCACTTTCATTTGGGACTTCAAGCCTCTTTCAGTTTCCCTTCCATTATGCTACCCACAACCCTATTTTGAAGAGAATCTTCACAATGATCAAGAGAAACCTTTTTAGTAGAAGAAATGCCTTCCGAAGGTTTTGAGCTTGGCCAAGGGATTTCGTCATACCTCATCCACTTAGATCCACCTTCCCCTCACCTTTCCTGGCATCTATTCCACCATTCCTAGACTCAAAACCCTCTCAGTATGTTTCCTGTATCATTGCATGAATTCCTGTAGAAAAAATGGGGATCCTGTAGTAGTGTTGGGAGCCACCTTCCTCACTCCAGAATCACTTCTCAACCTGCCGTAAACTTGTTGTGAGCCTTATTGTATCCCTAGCTCTGAATTATTGGTCCAAGGATGCCCCTAGGGCACCCAAACTCTTCCTTCTCTTGTTGCAAAAGAAATTAATTTGAATCTGATTACCCCATCATAGAATGCATCATTAGCACAATAGCTAGCATGTAGTAGATATAATTTAATTTATCATATATGAATTCTGTGTGATAAATTATATTAGTCCCCTTCTTGCAAGGTAATTGAGTAGACTAGATAATGAATGCAATTTAGTGCAATTTCCCTTCTTGTAACTAGAATAAGTGCTAGTCTTTTCCATCGCAAAAGTAGAATTAAGTAGATGAATGAGTGAAATATACTATAAATTATTTTCTTGTAAACATAATAGTGTTCATGATTTTCTTTCAGTCTTCAGTTGCAATTAGAAGTGCGACAAAATTCCTCCCTTAAAATAGGCATAATTCCTAGCACCTCATAGTAGAACTAAGATGAGGTTGGCATGAGTAGAGCTCATATGTTGTGCATATAGCACTATCACCTCCAAGTTTTTAAAAACCTCGGTTGATAAGTAAATTTGAGTAGCCTTTGGGATTTTTAACACTCTTAGTGCAAAAATGTGGCTCACCACATTTTGGCGTCATTTCTAGGGAGGTGTATAAGTAGCTATTTGTTTCTTCTTAAGTATTTATTTTGATTTTTGTTTTGCATTTAGTTTCGAAATTTTGAAAAAAAAAATTTGATTTCATGCCTCGTAGGAGTAGGGAAAACCAAGGAAAGTTTGTACTAAAAACCCCCACATCCACACATAGTCTACCTTCACTCTTCTTCAGTGACAGTGAGATAGAACACCCTCTAGGTGAGAAACCTAAAAACTTTGAGGAACCTATTAGGGAATAAGAGGAATTGTCCTCGCTAGAGGAATATGCTTCACCTATTTAAGCTATGGTTGAAAATATAACTCAAGGATGAATTCCCATTAGAGAAACAAATGGAGAGACTAGAACAACGAACATTAGCCCCTCAACCCTTCCACACTTCGATGGATTGACTTATGAGGACGCTGACACTTTCATGTTTTAGTTTGATGTTGTATGTAGGACTTATGACAATGCCTCAGATGAACAAAAGTTGAAATTATATTCCACTCTACCCTCAAGGATGAAACCTTGCACTGGTTCATGGGTCTTCCTGGGAACAACATCACCACTTGGGCCTAAATGCAAGAGTACTTCAACAACAAGTATAAAGACTACTGTATGTACAAAGAAACCAAGGAAGAAATATTTAGGATGATCCTAGGTCCTGATGAATCTCTAGAAGATTATGAGGAGTGATTTCAATTGAACTACAAAAGAGACAATTGCACCCTTGGTCCTGGATCGCTCAAGTTAGTTCTGCTTCGAGGAATCGGGGAATAAGTTATATAAACCCTTAATATGTTGTCTGAACGACATATCTATCAGTTACATTATGAGGACATCAGGATTATATTCAGAAACCAGTCTAGGGTAGCCAGGAAAAAAGGTAGAGCTAGGCGAAGCTTGACCAGTACCCCTTCCTCTTCAACCTCCATTAAGCATGAGATTGGAAACATGTTGAGGATTTTAAAAGTGATATGTTTCACACCTTTTATTTGAAAATGGACACAATACAAATCAAAATAGAGAAAGAGGATGTAGAAAGAGCCCTAGCTATATTTTTCCTTAGATGCACTAGAAAACACACTAGGAATGAATGTCCAATGAATGTCATAGAGGTTTTCTCAGTCTGTGAAGAGAACCATGCAATAGAAAAATTCCCTTCCTTACCTAACCTAAAATTTGTATACCAAAGGGTGGAAGCTGCACCTGAGAAACTCTGCTTCATAAACAAAATAAGGCCTCAAGGACTTTAGCCATACCAACAGGGCATGCAATATGTGCCTTATTCCTTCTACCCTTTGAACCAGAATGCACCATTGTAGCCTTGTTATTATTCCACTCATCCATCCTGGCCCACACCTCCTTCTTGGCCTTATACCCCTCCATATAATCATTAACCCGTTAATCAACCATTTTAGTAGTATGTTCCTTAACCACCTCAGTGGAGCAACCCATCAGAAGGGTGGATGCCCCAACTCAACCGACCTCCTGCTTTACTACCTCCACCCCAACCTCAACCTCAAATCACTCATCCTCCTCCCCTTAAGCTACCCCATATTCCTTCCAAACTAAATCTGAACCCGAAAAATAAGAAGGCACAACAGGTCTATAGTGCAAAGACATCCTAACATGTCTATGTTGTGGAGATCCATGATATTAACCTTAGGTATTGGAGAGTGATCCCAAAAAATCATCCACCATCTCCACCTAACTAGGTTGAGGATGAAAAGGAAGAGTGAGCCCCTAAGATAAATCCACCTCCTTTTCCTGAGTGACTGATCCACCCTAGCCAGCGCACCCCAAAAGAGACCGAACTTCTAGGAGAATTGAAGAATCTATGTGCAAATATACCCCTTCTCCAGGCTATTAAGGATGTTCCCATCTACAATAATCTCATAAAATAAAAATTCTTCAAAAATACGAGGAGAAAGAAGAGAGACCCCCCCCCCCCACCATCAATGTTGTAGGAAAATTATCTACTTTGATGATGGGGAGAGTAATTTTCCCAAAATACCTAGACCATGGAAGTCCAATATTCGATGTACACATTGATGGCATAATTTTCCTCTATACATTGATTTACCTTGGGATTCCATAAATGTGATGACCATAGAAACCATGTTGAAACTCAACCTCCAAGGAGCTTTTAGGAAGACCGCAATAATTCTACAACATGCAGATATATCCATAATAGCTCCTGAGGGAGTTGTTGATGATGTAATCATCTCCATTGACTCCTGGTAATATCCCACTAAATTCCTAGTAATATAGCCCAAAACCAATTTTAATGGTTATCCACTCATTCTAGGATGTCTTTGGTTTTCCACTTTTGATGCTTACATTATTTGTAGGGCTGGAAACATGATTATCAAGAATGGGCCCTTGTCGAAAAAACTAGTATTATGTCTTCCTGCCCAACCTTATATTGAATATGATATACCATTATGGGTGGAGGATGAATAATATTATGAAGTGTACCATGCCACATGTTACTCTATTTGTACCTTAAATTTTGTTATCAGAAGGGGGAAACCTGATGAAGATGATCCCATTGACCATATCCTTGAAAGCCAACCCCCCACTTCCATTCCACTTGATGACCTGGTAAGAGAATCTGAAAGAAACCCTTGGATTGAGCTATGCTTAGTTGAATCAACCCTTTAACTTGCCAATATTGTATAATTTGGCCCATATATATCCCTAAAGATAAACCCCTCTCTCTCGACCAAAGAGGAAGAGAAATTGAGCCAGTTTATAAGGGAGAAATTATATTCCTTTTATTGGGATTACAAATACATGAAAGGGGTGAATACTTCATTTTTCACACATCATATTTACATCAAAGAGGGATGCAAGAATGTGCACCATCCATAGAGGAGAATGAAACCACCCTTAAAGGAGACAGTAAAGGATGAATTACAAAAATTGTTGGATGCAGGGTTCATATACCCCATATCAGATAGTGAGTGGGTGTCTCCTCTTTTCCTAGTCCCAAATAAGAATTGGAAGTGGAGGATCTTTGTTGAATACAAAGAATTGAATAAAGACACTAAGAAATACCATCTCCTTTGATTTTATTTGACCAAGTCTTGGATGACCTTGCAAGAAATAAGTTCTCCTCTTTCCTAGATGGATTCAATGATTACAATAAGATTCAAATTATCTCGGAAGACCAAGACAATACCACATTTTCATGTCCTTAGGGAACCTTTTCTTATAGAGTTCTTCCCTTTGGCCTATGTAATTCCCTTGCCACTTTCCAGAGAACAGTCTTGAGCAATTTTTTCGAGCTTGTCCATGATTTTGTGGAAATATACATGGATGATTTCACTCCCTCTAGGTATGATTTCCAGGAGTCTCTCTCCAATATAGGTAAGGTATTAAGGAAATTCATTGAAATTAATTTCTCTCTGAGCCGTAAGAAATGTGAATTATTGAAAAATGTAGGGATTGTCCTTGACCACTCCATATCTTAGGCAAGGATACAGGTAGAGCCAAACAAAATTTTCATTATAGAAAGGATGTCTATTCCTCATAAGTAGAGAGATGTCAAGATTTTCTTAAGCTTGGATGGTTACTATAGGAGATTCATCAAGGACTTCAGAAAAGTGGCTTCCCCATTGTTTGGATTACTGGCCAAGGATTATGAATTCTGTTGGTTAAGTCTTTGTCAAGAGGCTTTCGTTATCATTAAGGAAAAACTGACCACTACCCCTATACTTCGAGGTACCAACTGGGCCCTACCCTTCCATATCCTTACTAATTCGTCAAAAAAAGTTGTGGGGGAATCCTTAGGAAAATTGGATGATAGATTACCCTATACCATTTATTTCATCAACAAAAAACCATCTAAGGCTGAACTAAACTACACTTTCATTGAGAAATAGCTTTTAGCTATTACCCATTCCTTGAATAAGTATAGACATTATATTATTGGGTATCAAAATTTTGTGCATACTGACCATGAAACAATTAAGTATTTAATGAATAAACCTAATGTAAATTATATAATCATTATATGGCTATTATCGTTGCAACACTTATATTTGACCATTGTTGATAAGTTGGGGAAAGAAAATGTTGCTGCGGATTTCCTGTCTAGACTCACTTTGTCTGCAAATGAGGAAGGGATGGTTGATGATCAAATTCTAGATGAACACTTATTTTCTATATTAGTAATATCTCTCTCTATTTTTCTAACATAACTAACTACCAGGTTGCTTAGAGGTTTCCTCCAAAACTTTCATTCAAATAAAAGCGAAGAATTGTAAGAAAGAGCACCCCTTTCACTTGGATTGGTGGAAATATTTTTAAATTGGGACCAAATAAAATCCTTAGAATATCTTTCAGAGAAGAGGAATTCTTAGACATCCTCTCAGCATGTCATGATGGGCCTTGTGGGGGTCATTTTGCTGCTAAGATGATATCTTTCAAAGCCTTGCAAGTTGGCTACTATTGGCCTACTCTCCATCAAGATGTCAAGAGATACACCAATATATTTGATCAATGCTAGAGGGATGAGATTCCTCGACAACCTCAGGTGGCCTTGGATCAAAATGGGGCATGGAATTTATTGGACCAATTGATTCACCATCTGGACAAAAGATATACATCATAGTATGCACTGATTATTTTCCCAAGTGGGCTGACAAGAGCTGTCAAGGTGACAACTAAAGAAAAGGTGGTTGAATTTTTTAGAGAAAATGTGTTTTACAAGTTTGCATATCCCAGGGAGGTAGTCATCGACCAGGGGGATCAATTCACATCCCATCTAATTGAAAATATCATGAGGAATCACAATATCAATCACAATACTTCTACTTCCTATCGTTCTCAAGAAAATGGGTAGGTGAAGGTGACTAGTAGACCATTAGAGAACATCCTTACCAAAGTTGTGAGTAGTAGTAGAAGAGATTGGGAAGACAGACTGGTGGAGGCCACTTGGGCCTACAACAACACCTAGAAGACAACTACAGGGTTTACTCCATATTGTCTAGTCTATGGGAAGAAAGCTTTATGTTCTATTGAATTTGAGTATAACACCCTTAGAATGGAATCTCAATTGGATTTGGACATCACAAAGGAACAAAGAGAAATATTCCTTCAGCTAAATGGTTTGGATGAATTTATGATGCAAACCCTCCTCCACACAGAAATAATCCAGCTACAAAAGAAATGTTTGCATGAAAAGCACATCAAAGAGAAGACATTTTAGGAAGGATAATGGGATTTTCTCTATGACTCCAAATTTAAGGACTTCAAGGGAAATTTATCGATCATATGGATAGTATCCTATCAGATGGATAAATGGTATGAAAATGGAGTTTTTCAAATAAGAACCATAGATGAGGAGAGGATCCCTCTTCTTGTCAATGGTTACAGGGTAAAAATGTACAAGAGGCCCCTTTCCAAGGCAAAGTTCATCAACATAATCCACAGATAGGTGAATGTGCATGAAATCCTCATAGCTTCAAGTCCCTCACCCTCCTAGGAAAAATGAACAGAAAAAAAATAAAGAGGCCTGGGTGAAACATTTTATGAAACATCCAAGACCAACTCCGTGATTGAAAACCTCCATGAGGAAATCCTAGAGAAAAAAGACAAAAAAAAGGAAGAAAATAAATAAAAGATTCTTCAGTGAAAACCTATTAGAGGCGCCCAAGGTAGGATTTTGGGATGAAAACCTCTTCTGAGGTAGCCCACCTGTCTTAAAAAAAAAGAGAGAGAGAAAAAAAAAACAAAAATCAAAAGAATGAAATAACACCAAGGAAAATAACATGTTTATGTTTTACAGGTTTATGAACATTGGTACAATACGATAAGGGTAAAAATTTCCTCCATCTCCCTTTCTCTTCTCTATCTATTCACTCCACATCCAATTCTAGGACTCATCCCACCATCAAATTATACCACCCTATGAGCAAGAAAACTCGAATTTCTTCCTATCTATGTACTACTATAGGATGTCCTAGAAAGCTACAAGAAATCTTGTAGTGCTACAAGAATTCATGAACATCTATATGAAGAAAGGCTAAGGAAAAAATTATTCACTTAAGGCACTGTGATCCTAGGAAGGGGAATGAAAAATGTCACCCTACCTATGACTACCACCCCTAGTCATCATGCCATCCCATGCATAGATATTCCCTTGTGTCCAACCCTTTATTCTACCACTGTGGTACAAACTATTTCTGCGTAAACACATGGCATTTTCATTCATTTTTTTCCTAAACCACACAAATACCTCAACATCCTAACATGACATCCAACATTTCCACATCATTCCCTCACCACCTCATTTCATTTTGGTCTCCAGGATCTTCAAAAAATATACTGTTACAGGAAGATGATATCTTCTTGTAGCACACCTATGCAAGCACCAAATCCATTCGACTATGGCTTGGCACAACAAGAGAAGTAGAGAAAAAATTGAAGATATGATCCTGAAGGAAACCATAGGATTCGAGGGAGGAAGTTACATCACCAGCATCAACTTGAAGCCTCCATGAGGTACCTGCAAAAGACAAAAAAAAGAAACGCATCAAGCACCTCACATAGGAAATAAAGACACAACAAATAAAGGCATCTCCTGTGACTACTCCAGTCCTCCATATCTCTACATGAAGGACCCTGAAACCAATTTAAAATGAGGTAAGGATTAGCTATAAATCTCTCACCCTATCGCTATGCATATTTGACTAAAATGAATTAATTTTGAGGAGAGGAGGTTTAATAAGCTAAAACGTGTCCAGTAAAAGTGCCCACCTTTGACAGTGAAACTAAAAGAACTATGTGGGGTTGGAATGAAATGTGGATTTGTCACATCAGTGGCAATGAAATCAAAAAGAGTGGGTGCTTATTATGAGATAAAAGGGAATGATCACTTCGAGTAGGGACAATGGTCCAAATGAGGAAATATCGTACGAGGGTCACCTCAACACAATGCTTCAATCCCACTCGAAATATAATATAATGTACCTCAACTTACTTCCCCTCACATATATGCTCATTGAAAAAATCGTTAAGAAATGGACGAATTTGATAAGCCACATAATAGGTTCGATCATTCGTCATTTGTGCCTAAAGGAAGTACTACAGGAAAGCCTACAATTGCTACAGGAAGCTTCAAGGAGTACTATAGGGTGCTGAGAAGAAGCATGCAAGCCACCAAAAGGGCCAATTACAAATTAAAATACCACTCTCCATTCCAAAACATTTGTTCAAAGAGGTAAGTGACAATCACCTCTATTAATTTCAAAAAAAATCTCCATAACATTCTGCATGCAGTAGTTTCGTATTTGGGAAAATTAAGGAAGTTGTGTAAAGAGATAGGAGATAAAACATTCATTTTTAAGTGTTAAGAATCTTATAACCATTGTTGCCATCCAATTTGACACCAATTCTCGTCCTGAAGATGGATCCACGTGAGGATTCGAAACATCGACAACTGTTTTATGGTACTGTGGATGATTCGGTTTCTGCAAATAAAAACAACAACCACAGTAGTTTAAGAACTAGAAGAATACCTTTTTAACCCAATTCAGACACAATAAACAGAAATGGGGGGAGGGTTTAATAAAAGAGAACCTACTGATACAAAGAGAACTAAATTACACACTTATGTAGCATACATTTTTATGAGGCATCAATGGTTGGGCTTCTTTGACATTATAAGAGGATATGATGATGAGATAGCTTGATAATTTGCAATGGACCTACACTCTCAAGCAAATTTCAGTGCCACTATTATGGTAAGGGGACTAGCCATAACCATCACACCTGAATTGATCAACAAAATAAAAAAACTACCCCTAGGAATCAAGTGGAATAGAGAATACATGGTCACTAGTGCCTCTGCCAATAAAAACTTCTTTCTAAACAATGAGAATCACATAGAAGACAAAAATGGGGTTAGAAGGGATATTTTACCTTACCCATGGGATGAAGTAACCTACCACATCCTCAAGTACATTTCTTGTGAAGGAAAATTGAGTGTATTCTATGGCTACCATTTCATATTATTGCATGAGATTATATTGAAGGAGGATTTTCCTTTGGAAGAAAGGTTGAAAATACCCTACTTCCTCCTCCACTCCATCAGAGACATGAGCCAAAGTGTTAGAGAATGAAAACACCAACACCTAACTCAAAATGGTTTGATTAACTTAATAGTGGATGGTGCCCTCAATAAGCTCAGAGTTCCTATGTTGTGGCTCAATTTCATTGACATGGATAGAGAGACTCTGATAGAGAAACATAATATCACTCCTGAAGATACCCCTTCCTCTATCCTTTGAGATAGGTATGTTGGAACAGAGGAGGAAGAGAATAAAGAAGAAGAGATGGAGATAGAGGAAGGAAAAATATAGGATGCAGAGGAAGTAAAGTAAAGTGACGAGGAGGAAGAAGAGAAGGAAGTAGAGAATCATGCTTGGAGCCACAAAAATAACACTGAAATCTCCCCCCAACAAAATATTATGTCACCAGGAAACACCAAGGATGAAGTGGCTACCACCTTAGCCACTTTGATCACCCCTGTGAAACCCAATAATAAAAGGTAAAGGAAGACTCCCATTTATTTCAAGACCAGAAAGAGCACCAGGGTGAAACAATGAAGGCCTCCAACAAAGGTCTCCAAGTACCATTGATGAATTCCCTTCCAGGAATTAATAAATATGGCGAGAGGAAGGAAAAACTAAGGAAATTACTTCCCCAAAAACCAAATCCAAGACACCCATGACCTATGTAAGAGGGAACTCTAGCATATTAGCATCCTTAAAACAATGAGAGGCATCCATTAGAGGAATTTTGAGGTATAAAATGGTTCTCCTAAGGAAATTATAAAATAATAGTGGAAATAATAAAATAATATTAGATTACATCATTAAATGTTAGAGGGAAAAAAGAAAAAAACTACTTTTTCAACTCGTATTTTCAACTTATCAGTTTACTCAAATTTCGAGCGGGAACACTCGTTGGACCCAAAATTTTATTCTTCAACTAATGATTATCGATGTTGCATACTTTCGATGGGCCCTACTACATGAAAAATGAAAAATATATGAAAAATGTGATTGCAATCACCTTTTTCATGTATTTCTCATTTTTCATGTAGCAGGGTCCATCGAAAGTATGCAACATGGGTAATCGTTGGATGAAGAGTTAAATTTTGCATCCAAAGAGTAACCCAACTCAAAATTTGAGTAAAACCTTAGGGAGATAAGTTGAGAATATGAGTTGAAAAAGTAGTTTTGATATTTTATAATCTTTTTAACTTTTTACTCCAAAAATGATGAATCATCCCCCATGGTTGACATCATCACCTTAAATCCTATTATTTAATATAATTTTTATTTTGGTTGTACATTTTTCTTAGAAGGCCCATTTTAGACCTCAAAATTTCTCTAATGCATAGACCTCCAAGGATAATAGAAAGAGATTCTACTTGAAAAGCAAAGTGTGTTACAGGAAATACTGGGTGTGCTACACGAAGAACAGAAAGTGCTATGGGAAGAACAAAATTCACAAGGGGAAGGGGAAAATTCACCAATAGAAGGGAAAATTTCCCAAATTGAAGGAGAAAAGGTACAAGGGGAGGCACAAGTTGTAAAACAACAACCACAAGAGGAAGCTAACTCTCCAAGAACCTTCCCAAAAGACATCATAGAATTCCAAGAACCTACCCCACAACCTAGTTTGAGATCTTACTACAATTTTTTTGAAGGAGGGAGGATGATCCCTAAGAACCTCTCAATCCCTCTCTTTTATGAGCTAGAGATAGAAAGGGGGTGCACACATAGGTGGATGAAAATTTCCAAATCCAGAAATGGTGAGGATGTGGGGTTAGTGGACGAGATGCTTATTGAGATGGGGAAGGGCCTAGCTGATGTCAAACTCGGAGAGTCAGTGTTAAGAGAACAATTATAGGTATATCAAGAAAAGAACATGAGGCTAAAGGAGTAGTTGCAACAAAAGGAAACACAACTTGCCAATATGGAAAATATTTTCATAGAGGCAATGAAATATAGACACCCTTCTAACTCTTATGTAATCTACTTGAAAGAGAAATGGTTGAAGTTTCAAATAAGAACCTTAGACAACATTGTTCATTTCCCTTTCAATTTATAGGAAATTCATTTAATTTTAGAAATAGTCCAGTGTGGAAGAAAGGGCTAGGATGGTAGAATTTTACATGCACAACCTCATTTTGACTGACATGAATATTTAGGGAGCCAATTCTAGGTTGGGTGATATTTCGTTGATGGCCTGGGCATCTTGGGTAACAAATGAAGAAACAAGGGCATAATAAGTCATAAGGGTGATGAATAGAGAAGAACGAGAACTCCTCCAAATCAGGGAAGGACTCATAAGCCCTAGAGGCATCATCAGCAATCACCAGATGATATTCAATGATTCTAACCTTGCAGATAAACAAATTAACACCCAAGCGTAGGAAATATCACATTTTGATTATATCTCCAGATTACTAGGAGAAGAGAGTGTGGATGCATTCAAAAGAAGATGGCATGATCTACCACACGGCTTAAAGAACAGAGCATACCATACTCTTGATAGATTGAGAGATGCCTTAGAAAGAGAACCTTTCTACAAAAAAGAAACACAAAGAATGAAAATCCAGTGGATAGGATTAAATCTAAGCCCACCTTTGCTATTAGGGCTCCATGAATGGAGAGATAAAATAGAGGACCAGAAGGAATGTCAGGAAGCAGTAAATAATGAAGGGTTATACCCACTAGTAGGAAATCCTTCTGAGCTACCTTGGGATGTTAGAGACGCTAACAGAGCTTTGAAGTAAATCAGGAGAGAGGAATGAGTTTCTCAAAGGATGAGAAACCATTTCAGTAGGGGGGTGATGATGAGGCCCATCATTAGGCATGTTTTAAGGGGTTATAGTGTCACCTTTTAGCCTATTTACTCTCTCCCTCTCACACCTTTGATTACATTTTGTCATATTTTTCTTAGTGATAATGGTGTAAGAGGATTATCATTACTTGAAGCCTAACATGGTTTAATTGTAGGAAATGAAGGGAATAAAGCTATTTTTGAGTAAAATTCCATGTCAGGGCTAGAAGTAGACAACAAGGAGAAATAATAGGAAGGTTTTCCACCTCCTTAACTTCCACAATCAGTCTAATATCTCCTAATATCCTCCTCCAATAGTTTGAAGTCAAAGGCAACCAAGAAAATGAATGTTAAAAGGAACCAAATCAAGTGAGTGGTCAGAGGAAGCCAAGAAAGTTAATGTTAAGAAGGATCCAAAATCCACACCTCTAGAAGATCAAGGGGAAAGATGCCTAATTTTTAGGGAGTTGTTGGTAGCTACCCATTAGTATAAATAAACAAGAGCAAGAGATCATTAGGATTCAATTTCCATAAGCAACTACAGAACTCTTGGCTCTGTATTAGAGATATTTTGACTATGATTTTGATGTAAGAAACTTGTTATGAAATGAGAATGAGAATTTGGTTTACCTCTCACTAATTTGATACTAGAGGATTGAAGTTGGTGGTTTAGGGCCCAATCCATGACCTACCATATCTCTTGTGTACATTTTTGTTTCCTTTATGCTTCAGTATTTTGGGTTGATGTAATTGCATTTTAGTAGCATCTGAAACATTAAAACTGTGTTGACAATCACCCTCTCTCACCTCCTCCAGTGGAGCTTGAGGAGGAAGGCCTTCCAGCACAGGCCAAAAACATTCAATTTATAATTTCTTGGAAAATATAAAATAATGTTCATTTCCTTTATCATGAATATGTTGTAAATTAGAGGTTATATTTATGTTTAAGGTGAATGAGTAGCTTAAGTTAAATTCAACTCATATTTTCCACTAGTTTACATGATAATTTGTTAATGATCAAGGCATGAGTAAATTTTCTAGTTGCAGGTTTTGAAACAACATCAAAGAAGGACACCCTTTCATCACTTTCACTTGGAACTTTAAACCTCTTCTAGTTTGACTTCCATTTTGCTACCCACAGGCCTGTTTGAATGCCATCTTCACAACCACCAAGAACATCCTTCTTCGTGCAACACATGCATTCCGAAGGTTCTAAACTTGGCCAAGGAATTTGTTCATCCCTCATCCACTTGAATCCACCTTTCACTCACCTTTCCTGACCTCCATTCCACCATTCCTAGCCTCAAAACCCTCTCGGCATGCTTCATTTAACATTACATTAATTCCTTAGCAAAAACATGGATCTTTTAGAAACTTCCTATAGCAGTGTTGAGAGCCCCCTCTTTTACTCCAAAATCACTCCTCCACCTCACCTAAACTTAGTGTCAGCCTTAGTGTACCCCTACCACTTAATTCTTGGTCCAAGGACGCCCCTAGGTCACTCAAAATCATTCTCTTGCTGTAAAGGAAAGTAATTTGAATGTGATTAGTCCATCATAGAATACATCATTAGCACAACAGCTAACATGTAGTAGATAGAGGTTAATTTATCATAGATGTAGTGTGTGTGAAAGCAGATGAGTTCCCTTCTTGCAAGTTAATTGAGTAACCTACTTAATGAATTCAATCTAGTGTAATTTCCCTTCTTGTAAATAGAATAAGTGCTAGTATTTTCCATTGCAAAAGTAGACATTAATTATGTGAATGAGTGCAATCTAGTACAACTTCTTTTATTGTAAACATAATAGTGTTCATGATTTTCTTTTAGAATTTATTTGCAATTAGAAGTGCGACAAACTTCCTCCAGAATAGCCATAATTCCTGGCACCTCATAGTAGAACTAAGATGTGGATGACATGAGTAGATCTCATCTATTGTGCATATAGCACTGTCAACTCCAATTTTGTACAAACCCCGAGTCGATAGGTAAATTTGAGTAGCCTTTGGGCATTGCAACACTTTTGGTGCAATACTGGGGCTCACTAATATGATTGCCAAAAAAACATATAACTTTTTCATATCTTTATATGGTTAAAAAAAAATCCTTGTGTGTTATAAATATGTTTTTATTCCATATTTATGGTTCTATTATAAATATTTTATTATTATTTGCGGATATGTCAACTAAACGCACAAGTAAGAAAACAAAAAAAAATGCAATTAGCCACAACATCACATGATAAAATTCTAATAAAAGTAATTATTTACAATATCAACAAAATAAGGATGCAATAAATGATTGTAGGAGAGCTACATATCATAGAAGGACAACTAAAACTATTCTTCCAAATGATTTTACCATTCCCCACAAGTATTGAAATTTCGATGATATCATGGAAATAACATTTCCCATTGATGTTTCATTCTTAGAATATGTTCCTCATCAACATTTTTTTCTCTTCAATGCCCTCTTGACAAAATTAATTACATTGGGGGAAAATATTGCATTCAGGAAGATCATCATACTGATAACTTGGATACAAATGTCCACCCTAACCATTTTACATCTACAACAGTAAGTTTCAAGTAGGTTCAAAAGTTACAAAACATCCATGGTAGAGTTAGTGATGACATTTTATGTATTGATTTGGATGATAGTTTACGTGGAAATTTGTTCGATAATTTGGAATCAATTGCTTGAAAGATTAGATATTCCTTTTACCATCCTCATTCTCAAGATAATGTTGTCCTACAAACAAAATCAGACATCCCTGATGTCATTTCAACTGGAACAAAAAATGCATCAATATCATATCTCTGTTGTGACAACAATACAATTATTTTCACTATATTCTTCTCTTTACATAAATTTTATTTATTTAAATTATAGCATATTATATTTCCTTGGAACATGACACAACTCATTTTCATAGAGGGATATAAATTCACTCCTGAATTGTTCCAACCACTCATTTAAGAAGTGAAGATGAATAATTTCATAACCTTCTTCCACATTCTCTTGGACCATGAAATTGGAAAACTAATGTAAATGTTCAGTCTATTTGATTTATTTCTTAGTTTTTGATTTATAGATAGTTGGACATTAAATTATATAAAGTATTTACTTTTATTGGAATAGGACATAAGCCATTTTAGTAGAGGCATAAAAATAAACTTACCATTTTTTCCATCCACTCATCTCAAAATTCAAGAGGAACCATCTCATAACCTTCTTCCAAATCGCCAAAAAAATGTAAACGTTGAATGCATTTGATTTTTTTTTTTCATTTTTTCATTTATAGTTAGTTGGACATTGAATTTTATAACCTTTTATAACCAAGCCGACATTTCATCCTATCAGGTTGGATAAATGCAATCCATAAATTTATAAATTCTCTATCATATATCTAGTATGCATGTTTAAGATTTGGTAAGGGCCTCTCATGTTCCTGAACAAGAAGTACATTTCAGAAGAAATGTTAGTCTTCCAACTGGTTCTCAATATGATATGATAGATAGAGATCATATTCATTTTTATGTAAACATGATTGTAGTGCATACAAAATTTTGATGAAATATAGATTACTTGTCATTTTCCAAATGTGTCACATTTTCCAAGAATCATATCTTAAGATCAAGGTTTTGAGAGGTTTTGAAGGAATTGTTTTTAAATAGTGTAAGCATGAAAAAGGGTCCCATGTTTATGTTGATATAATAACACAGATCTTGGTGAGAAACCTCATGTTTAAAGAGTATTTGTTCAAGTTGAATAAAATGATAATAGCACCTGTCAATCCTATTATTCAAGTGACACATGCTCGAGTTGGAAAATATAAATATAGTGGCTACACAATTATATTTCCATGAGATACTTCTACAATTGCATAAAATAGTCCCTGACATGTTGAAGATATTTACTTCCTAATTGTGAGGATACATCCTTGTTAGTTTAAGATATGATTTTTATATGTCAAAATATCTTAAGTGGTCACTACATTCCATTTCAAAATTCAATACGAACAATATAATATAGATGTTGACATAGACTATGATTTATTTAATGCTCTCCTTGAAAGATCAGATGTCTCCACCAGGTTCAAATTTGTTGATTATGATATTTAAGAATTAGAAATCAATACAAAAAATATTCAAGGGTTAGCTGCTGAGATTTTTCACTCTCGTCCTTCATCTTTTGTTACATGCCTACCTAATGAAGGGAGAGAAGTGGAAGAAATTAAATAATTTATTGATAATATTGATTCTCACTTATTCAACCAATGGAGTGGCTTAGTATTGGTACCTCTCCAATTAATGAATATAATATAGATGGGTTATTAGATATTGCATTCCCCACATTATTCTCCACTGGTCATGCTTATTGGTTGCAACCACATATCAGTAGTGTTGTACTTCATCAATATGCATTTCATATTATTAGATACTATGAAAAAATATTTGGAAGCCATCCTCACTTTAGATATTTCTTATTGAACATCATAATAGCACATCATAGCCAATAAACTGCCATAGTTTTTGTAAAGAAGAATCTACATGATATCTCACAACAATTGAAAAGTTGTGTCAACAACTATATGATTTACCTGATAATAATTTTGTTGAGCATATTATGCAATTTGGTTATTCTCTCGTAGGTACAATGACCTGGTGGAAATTTTTTTTAAGGTCAAATGAGTAACATGATTGCTCAGTTGGGTTTTCCATATTTCTTTTTTGTTTTGAGTGCTGAAACAAAGTGGCTAGAGTTACATAACCTCATGTCAATACATTCACATTATAACGCCTTAAATGAACATAGTATAAAATTTGAGAATGATATCCAATACTCTCACATTTTAGCCATTTATATGCACTGTAGATTCAATATATTTTGAGAATAATTCATCCAAAAATATTTTAAATCTAAATACTTTTGGTACATTTTTAGGTTGTTGTTTTTATGTTATATACTTTCTAATATTTTTTTATGATTCTATTTATATTTTTTGTATTAATTATATCTTCATTTTCTTTAGTATTGAGTGGCAACATAGAGCTTCATCCCAAATCCATGGTTTCCTATGATTGTAAGGTGCATCTAACATGGAAATACTAGATTGGTTAAACCCTTCTGAAGTATGTGTTGCAAAAATATTCTTTGACATGCATGGAACCCACGTGGCATTCATCATCACAACATAATCATTCCTCGAAGCATTAATGATGACCATGCCTACTGAATAGTGATCAAATTTTCTCTTCCAATCCTCGTGATGATTATGAACAATTGTGAAATTATGTAGTGCATATTATTGTTTGTGAAAAAAGGTATTCTCACATGGCATTACAATGCTCCATGGGATCTTTGTGATGAATCAAGATTATTCATAGATGATAAAGGAAGAAATAAATACAATCCAACAAGAAATTATGATAGCATCAAATTACATAACATTGATATTCTTACAATGTGGCAGCAAATGTTGATTTCCAACCATTTTTTTCTCACTATGTTGTCCTGAAATATATTGCTAAGTATGCATCAAAAGTAGAAAAAGGGTCTAAAATTTATCATCATATGTTAACTATAATTTCAAATTTTGTTGACTTTGAATATCATGCTTTGTGTGCATATAGAAGGTTCCTTGCAGAAACACTTGTTGAACGTGACATTGGAGCACAAGAAACATGCCATATGTTACTTAAGCTACCTCTTGTTTGTAGTCAAAAAATTGTTTCCTTAAATTTTGGAAGAATGGTTTTCAAGAAACTCTCAAGGTATGGCTTGCAATGTTCATCTCATAATACTTTTCTTCAACTATATCAAAATAGATATTTTTTTCTTAAACATCTATATATGATAAAAACAACAAGATATTGGACCTTTTATAGTAAATGTAAGAAACATCCATGGAAACAGAGAGATTTTCATGCTATTATTCAAGTTTGGCCATGGTTTTATTCAATTCCTAGTGAGTCTTCAGATGAATTTGAAACACTTTTTTAGATGGAAATTCTCTTATACAAGCCATTTTTTAACATTCCCTTATATATTGGCCTTTCAGGTGAAATCATTATTAAAATTTGGAGACATTTTTTATATTGACCATAGCATGTTGATTAAAATCCATCAATTCTCGATCATTTTGAAGGTAAAGAAGATGGTGATTCCCTTGATCAGGAAATGAAAATTGAAGATGATTTTCAATAATATGAGTTTCTGTCTTACAAAAGGGATTTATTTAATTCAATTGTTCACATGTTCCGAAAAATAATTTGGTCACCTTCCATAATAGGAATATGTTAAAATCATTAAATTCTCCAATTGTATGATTTGTTGTTGAGCATTCAAGAAATACAAAAATCATTAGTGCAAGTGATGGTCAATTGGAATCTGAAGTTTTATTATGCCTTAGTCAATGTGTCATGTTTACATGTAACTTTTGGATTGAAGTTGGAATAATCAATGGTGCAAAGGGCTATGTGAAGGATATATTATATACGCCTACCTCTAAGTTGCACCAGCTTCAAATGTTCAACACTGCTATTTTTTATCAGTATATTGGTCTTACATTTGACACAAGCAATCCAAGCATTAAGTACCAATCACACCAGTGATAGGAGGAATTAAAAAATAAATTCCTTTTAAGATGGCATGAGATCTTATTATCCATAAGTCATAAAGGTTGAATTTAGAATGGGAAATAATTGATTTTAAGAATAAAGAGAAACAAGGTCCAACCTTCACAGCCATATCAGGAGTCAAATCAATAGATGATTTTCACATTTCACAAGCTTTACCTTTTCAATGTTATGGCAATTTGAAAGATAATGCATATCTTAAAATTAGAAATAAAGAGGAGGAGTGAATGATGTTCATATCAATGTGACATTCATATGATAATATTCTCAAACTCTTATAGAATATTTGTCCCATTTTTTTTAATGGCCCCTTTGTTTACTTTTAATGTAATAAGAATTTTCATATATCCGTCGTGTGAATACATTGATTATATTCATAGGAATATTTGTAAAATTTGTTTACATCAATTTTCATGTTATTCAATTTACTTCCTTTTTGAATTGGTTAGTATTCTTTTGCTTAGAATGAACCATTGACATGCAAAACTCAATCTATTAGTAATATAGAGCATGTCATACTAGCATGTTAAAAGTTGTTTGTAATATATGTATGTTCAATTGTATGTAAAATGATACCAATCAATATTATTCATGTAACATGTGCACAATTTTGTATATTACGAAAAAAAATGGTGAGTACTTATTATTTTTTTATTCTTCAACCAAATTCAAAAGGGAGGAAGAAACAATATTATATTCATACTTGAATTATATTTATGTTCACGTGAATTACTTTTTTTCTCTTCACACACCATATTAATTATTTATATTTATTTTTACTCTAATCGAGATGTAGTTATGGATTTTGAGCATGTTTCAAATTTTTTTGTTAACAATCCCTGTAATCATTGAAACTGAAATTTTTTATAAGTAAATATAAAACAAGACTGATATAAGAAATTCGTATCATACATACTTTTTTATGGTTATTTGCAACTTTTAGCTAAGAAGAAGTGAATGATAAGATATTTACTACATGTTTATGATAGAGAATCATACAGAAAATTGAGAAGGGAATGACTACAAAGGAAAAGGGGCAATGCATGTATAATTGGTCTTAATTGGGGTTGTCACAGTCATTAATTTGGTCGCACTTTAGAATAGGTTATGTGATGTTTTTTTTTATGGAAATAAACATTACAATTTTGTTTTTTAAAATTGAATAATATGATGTAAAAAAACAAATATTTTTTGAACTAAACTCTCCCATTTTGTTTTTGGCTTTTCTATTATCGATTGATTGTATTCCCTTTCTCTGGTTATGTTAAAATCGAACTATGAATGTTATTTATATTTCTATGGTTCCATTTTTATTAATTTTTGCTCTTATCAATTGAATTCTATTTAATATTCTATGTTATAGGTTTATGTTCTAGTTATATTAAATTGATGTTTTTATTTAATAATATGATTATGTTATATTTCTATTATAAAAGAAAATATGTAATGGAACATGTTTTAGTGACTTGATAGGGAGGGGGGATACACATATGATGTAATAATTCCATTAAATTTATGATTACATAATTTTACATTGAAGTTGTTATAGTAATAACACATATGTATTTGATGAAAAAACTGGTTTTTTTAAACACATTTATATATACATATAAACATTATGTTTTTAACTAGAATATATTTTTTTTAATTTTATTATTTAATTAATCAAAATTATTATGTAATAATATGATTGTGACATTTGTATTTCAAACTAATGACATTAAAAAAATATGTAAATAAAGTAATTTACATATTTTCTTTATAAACTTTTAATAATTATTGAATAACTAAAATAATATGAAAATATTTTGTTGCATTTATACAATTTCATACGTTTACATTGATAATAAAGTTAACCCTAATAAGTTTGTATGGTTAAGTTTTAATAAATTCTTGAAATGTTAGAGCAAACCCGGTTGAGATATAAAAGAGATATATATATTCAATATTAGAAAATTCATTCTTTAAATATTTTCTCCCTAAACTTTTAATAATTATTCAGTAACTAAAATAATATAAGAGTATTTTGTTATTATTATTATTAATATTCCTGTAATAGTTATTATTTTTATTATTGTAATAGTTATTATTATTATTAACGTTTTTATCAGTAAAATCATTAATAAGACACTTGAGGAACAAAAGATGAATCCTAATAGAATACAAATGTAAAATCGAAAAGACATGGGGATTAATAGGGTCAGAAATCAAACCTGTCTTCTCGCTAACCTTCGAGTTGGGTAAACCGATGGGTTGGACTGGATTTGAAAGCGGATCCACGCCTTCATAAAAAGGGTTGGACGAACCCTGGATAGGGTTAGCAGAGAACCAACGGGGACCACCGAGTTTACCATGCTCAGAAATCGGTCGGGGAACAACCTCACAGAGAAAACCGCAGTCTGGATTAGGAGACGAAGGCGGAGCCATGTTGGAAATTTGAATAATTCCAGAACTCTTCCTCTTTAACACAGAGAAATAAATTTGCATACACAGTGACAGAATTTCCACATAAAAAAAATTCAATTTCTTCAAAAAAAACTGTTACAATTCTTCCTCACTGCAGAGGGATTTACAATAAAAATCTGACTGCTGCAAACACAGTTCAGAAGAAAAAAAACTTCTCTGTCTCACACAGAAAATTTGCTGTGAATTTCCAATTCACTGTCTCTCTCTGTAAACATAAACAGCTCTCTGTTTATTAAAAACAACTCACTGTGTTTTATAAAATATACACCTCTGTGTATTTTTAATTCTGCTCTCTGTAAAAAAAAAATTACACACTGCTGTGTATAATTTAAATCTGCACTCTCTGTTTTTAAAAATGCACTGCTGTGCAAAAAAAACATCAACACATAATTACAATTTTGTTCTAAATTTATAAGCAAAATATCTAAAAAACAATTAATGCAATTTGTTGACAAAATTGCAAAAATTCTACCGCTTAAAAAATTTCATTAATGCCTCATTAAAATCTGTCAGCACCGCTTTAGAAAAATTTATGACAAATTTTAAATTTGGTGGCAGCGGCAATTTTTTCACGGTGGTGGCGGATTGGTGGTGGACTGGTGGCGCGCTGAACACATGTGGCGGAGCCACCTCAAGGCTGGTGGTTGCGGGGGGTATGGATTTTGCCGTACACCCCAAATGGGTGACCCCCCGCACTAAACGACAGCCGTCGATCATTGGTCAACGGGCGATCAAGTGGTCAACTGCGGGGGGTATGGTTCTGTTAACGGTCGTGCTATTCGACCCCCCGCACTCCGTCGATCTCAGCTAACTTGCCGCCGCGATAATTCTTCTCCGCCATCAACCTGTGCGCTCTGCTCATCCACGCTGCCGCCTTGATCTTTCATTCGGGCAGTTGGAATTACATTCCAACACTCCCCCTTAATTTCAACTGCTGGGTTTTCCTGCATACCCATGCATTCTCTGAAATATTCAAAGCTTTTCTGTGCAAGTGGCTTTGTGAGGATATCTGCAAATTGATCCTCCGTTCTACAATGCTGTAAAACGATCTCGCCATTGTTAACCAATTCACGTATGAAGTGAAACTTGGTGTCAATGTGTTTAGTCCTCTTATGAAAAACAGAATTTTTAGACAATGCAATAGCTGAGCTATTGTCACAAAAGATCACTGTCCCTTTTACCTGTTCTTGACATAAGCTTCTCAACATTTTCCGCATCCAAACTGCTTGACACGCTGCTGCTGTAGCTGCTACATATTCTGCCTCTGCTGTAGACAACGCTACAATGGGTTGTTTCTTAGAAGCCCATGAAATGGCTCCTGAACCCATGTGAAAGACATAACCGGAAGTGCTCTTCCGATCATCAACACTTCCAGCCCAATCACTGTCTGTGTATCCAACTAAATCTGAACATTCTGAAGTAGTATAAAAAATACCAAAACATTTAGTACCTTTAACATACCTCAAAATCCTTTTTGCTGCTTGCCAATGTGCATCCTTTGGCTTTTCCATGAACCTGGAAATCAAACTAACAGCATGCATTATATCCGGCCTAGTTGCAGTCAAATACATAAGGCTGCCAACTATGCTCTTGAATAAACTAGGATCAAAATCCTTGCTGTTGTCCTCTCTACTGAGCTTTAATCCCATCACTGTGGGAGTGATTGCTGCTTTGCATTCCTGCATGTTAAATCTTTCAAGTACCTCATTAACATACTTTGCCTGTGAGATGAAAATCACACTTTCATCTTGTTCTACTTCTATTCCCAAGAAGTATCTCAACAAACCCATATCAGTCATTTCAAATTCTTCCTTCATGACTGTTTTGAAATGTTCAATAAGGCAATCATCATTACCTGTAAAGATAACATCATCAACATACAAGACTACAATTAAGATCTTACCGTCTTGTTCTTTGATGTAGAGGGTGGGTTCTCCCTCACACTTTTCAAAACTATTTTCCAGTAGATATGAATCTATCCTACTGTACCACGCTCTTGGCGCTTGCTTCAGCCCATAAAGAGCCTTCTTCAACTTGCATACTTTGTGCTCTTGGCCTTTCTTTTCATAACCGAGAGGTTGATCAATGTAAACCTCTTCCATTAACACTCCATTCAGAAATGCTGACTTCACATCCATTTGGTAAACTTTCCACTTGTTTTGTGCTGCTATGGACAACACTGCTCTCACGGTTTCCATTCTTGCAACCGGTGCGAAAGTTTCCTCATAATCAATGCCATGCTTCTGCTTATAGCCTTTGACAACAAGTCTTGCCTTGTGTCTCTCTATCTTGCCTTCAGCATTACTCTTGGTCTTGTAGACCCATTTAACACCAATGACATCTTTACCTTTTGGGAGTTCAACCAAATCCCAAGTTTTGTTCTTCTCTATGGCATTAATCTCCTCATCCATAGCTTCTATCCATTTCTTATCCTTGATGGCTTCTTCGAAATGAACAGGATCATCAACATGACAATATAAAGCAAGCAAAGAATTGATACCTTCATTTTTTATATCTTGTTCATAAATCTCTTTCAAACTTCTAAATTTCTTACCTCTTACAGTAGGTGTATTAGTGCTTGAAGAAGCACTTGAATTTCCTCCTTGTGGTGTGTTTGGAGAAGCACTTTCATTTCTCCTCAAGGGTGTACTTTGCTGCCCTTGTATTGGTGCTGCTGTTTGGGGATGTATTTCAGCCACCTCATCATCATTGTCATCATGAGATAAACAGTGTTTTACATTCACTGTTTTCTCTATGCTTCCATCCCAAGCTTCCTCTTCAATAAACTGAACATCTCTGCTCACAAGAAACTTCTTGGTGGATGGGTTATATAACCTGTAAGCTTTGGATTCCTCACTGTATCCAATGAAAATACATTTCTCCCCCTTGCTGTCCAACTTCTTTCTCAGCTGATCCGGAATGTGTGCATAAGCCACACATCCAAAAACCTTCATGTGTGTGACACTTTGCTTTGCGCCACTCCATGCCTCTTCCGGCACTTTGTTCATGACTGCTTTTGTAGGGCACCTGTTCAAAATATACGCTGCACAATGTACAGCTTCGGCCC
Source organism: Pinus albicaulis (assembly GCA_034641835.2). NCBI lineage: Eukaryota > Viridiplantae > Streptophyta > Pinopsida > Pinales > Pinaceae > Pinus > Pinus albicaulis. The sequence continues at coordinate 612,958,078 of CM076577.1, read as the reverse complement.
AATAATCATTCGGCAAATGCTTTGCCTTCAACATACTCCTCGCCATGTCCATTATGGTTCGGTTCTTCCTTTCGGCTACTCCATTTTGCTGCGGTGTATATCTAGTTGTAAACTGCTTATGTATTCCATTTTCTCTACAAAAACGTAGAAAATATTTAGATATATACTCACCTCCTCTATCAGTCCTTAAGACCTTGATATGCAACCCACTCTGATTCTCAACAAGTGCTTTGAAATTGCGGAATTTTTCAAACACTTCACTTTTCTTTTTCAAAAAGTAAACCCAAGTTTTTCTTGTAAAATCATCTATAAATGTTAAGACATAGTGGCTGCTAGCAAGTGATGGAGTTTGCATCGGTCCACATACATCTGAGTGGACAATCTCTAAGGGTGCTTTTGCCCTTATGCTTTTCCCAGAAGGAAAACTTTCTCCGTGTTGTTTCCCAAGAATACAACCTTCACAAAGGCTGTCCGGTTTCTCTATCAATGGTAAACCACTTACCATTCCTTTTCTGTTCAACAAATTAAGACCTCCAAAGTTGAGATGACCAAATCTCAAGTGCCATAACCAATTATCATCCTTTGGTTCGCTTTGGAACGTCTCTTGTGCAACTGCTGCTTTCTCTTCACCATTCTTCAAGTCTGCTCTCATTCTGAGAGGGAACATCCTGTTCCTTGTCATCTTTACTTCAGCAATACATTGTTTGCTGGGTGGTTTATCCATGATGGTACAAACATCATTATCAAAGAAAACATTATACCTCTTATGGACAAGCTGTCCAATACTTAAGAGGTTACACTTCATTCCTGGAACATAATAAACATCTGCTATGGTTTTCTTTGCACCTAATCTTGTTAAAACATTTACATCTCCTTTTCCCATAACAAAAACTTTGCTATCAGTTCCTAGTGTGACTTGTGACTGCACACTTTCATCTAACATAGAGAACATTGCTAAGTTTCCTGTCATATGGTTACTACAACCGGAGTCTAGAAACCATATATCCTCATTCTTTTCTTCAGCCATGTTACAAACTAAAAACAAATTACTTTGTTTGCTATTTTCTTTAGTGAAATTTGCACTAGTTCCACTTCTCATGTCTTGTTTCTTCTTTCTACATTCATTAGCATAATGACCATATTTCTTACAATTGTAACATTGAACATTGGATTTATCATACCTTTGTCCTTGATCATTCTGCTGTCCGCTTTGCTGGCTGCCTTGGCCTTGATGCTGATTTGAATTGCTGCCCCTTCCTTGAGCATTTGCTGGACTGTTCCTTCCACCTCTGTTTTGGCTTCTGCCTTTTCCTCTTCCTCTGCCTTGCCCTCTTCCTCTTCCGAAAGACATCTGGGCCTTAAAGGCTTGTTCAAGAGATGAGTTTTCACTCCTACTCAATCTCTGTTCATGGGTAATCAGTGATGCATGTAATTCATCCACTGAAAACTTTGTGAGATCCCTTGTCTCTTCTATGGTGGTGACAATCACATCAAACCTTGAGGGTAAACTTCTCAAGAGTTTCTCCACAATCCTCTTGTCCTCAAGAGTCTCTCCATGAGATCTGATTTGTGTGACCATTCCAATCACATGAGTGAAGAATGAGTCAATAGTGTCTGACTCTTTCATGTAGAGAGTCTCAAAGTCTCTTCTTAGCAACTGAAGTTTTGCTGTCTTCACTTTCTCCATTCCCTGATAAGCTGTCTTGAGAGTTTCCCATGCTTCACTGGATTTCTTGGCTGCTGCTATCCTTGGAAACACACTCTCATGCACTGCTTGATACAAGAATAAAAGAGCCTTGGCATCTCTCTTCTTATTGTTCTTCAACTGTTCTCTCCCTGCTTGATTTAACATAAAAAACTCTGCATCATCTTTTGGCTCTTCAAAGCCATCCTCAACTAATTCCCATAACTCTTGGGAGACAAATAAAGCCCTCATAGTTATTGACCAGTAGTCATAATTCTTTCCATTGAATTGTGGGAGATGGACACTTCCCAAACTCATACCAGTGCTGCCTCCAGACATTCTGCACTCTAACTATGATAAAAAAAAACACTTGACTGTGTGTTTTAATTAACTTACTGTTCTGCAACAATTACACAAAGACTGTATAGAGAAATACCTTCGAATTCTTTTTGACTGAACCTTCACTCTGCTGGAGAGGCTGCTGCAAAAACGAACTCTGTTCCTTCAGCGTATTTGACCTTCAAATAGCCTGGATTGGCTCCGATACCATGTTGGAAATTTGAAAAATTCCAGAACTCTTCCTCTTTAACACAGAGAAATAAATTTGCATACACAGTGACAGAATTTCCACATAAAAAAAATTCAATTTCTTCAAAAAAAAAAACTGTTACAATTCTTCCTCACTGCAGAGGGATTTACAATAAAAATCTGACTGCTGCAAACACAGTTCAGAAGAAAAAAAACTTCTCTGTCTCACACAGAAAATTTGCTGTGAATTTCCAATTCACTGTCTCTCTCTGTAAACATAAACAGCTCTCTGTTTATTAAAAACAACTCACTGTGTTTTATAAAATATACACCTCTGTGTATTTTTAATTCTGCTCTCTGTAAAAAAAAATTACACACTGCTGTGTATAATTTAAATCTGCACTCTCTGTTTTTATAAACGCACTGCTGTGCAAAAAAAACATCAACACATAATTACAATTTTGTTCTAAATTTATAAGCAAAATATCTAAAAAACAATTAATGCAATTTGTTGACAAAATTGCAAAAATTCTACCGCTTAAAAAATTTCATTAATGCCTCATTAAAATTTGTCAGCACTGCTTTAGAAAAATTTATGACAAATTTTAAATTTGGTGGAAGCGGCAATTTTTTCACGGTGGTGGCGGATTGGTGGTGGACTGGTGGCGCGCTGAACACATGTGGCGGAGCCACCTCAAGGCTGGTGGTTGCGGGGGGTATGGATTTTGCCGTACACCCCAAATGGGTGACCCCCCGCACTAAACGACAGCCGTCGATCATTGGTCAACGGGCGATCAAGTGGTCAACTGCGGGGGGTATGGTTCTGTTAACGGTCGTGCTATTCGACCCCCCGCACTCCGTCGATCTCAGCTAACTTGCCGCCGCGATAATTCTTCTCCGCCATCAACTTGTGCGCTCTGCTCATCCACGCTGCCGCCTTGATCTTTCATTCGGGCAGTTGGAATTACATTCCAACAAGCCAAACGAGACGACTGAGCTGAAAAATCAGAATTAAGAATCAAGGAACGCAGGGCTTCGATCTCTCCTCCATTCAACCTGCTGTTAGACGAAGACACTAACCCAGAATCGAACACAGATTCTTTACATAATCTAAGGAACTTGGCAGAGTGCTTCTTTTTCCATAATTCCTCCCAGCGAAGGGACTTTAAAGCGGAGCGGGCGTCGACCACAGCCCAACCGTCTGCTGGAATCAAGTTAGACAGTTCCAAATGAGAGGGCAGCAGCTTCGGCGAAGTGAGATCTAGGCATTTCCTTATTCTGGAAATCTCAGATCTAATAATGCCCAGGCTAGCTGAAAGGAAAACTGGCTCATTTCTGGAATTCCCGAGGGGATACTTAATTTTGGCCAACGAAGGAATAGAGGAAGAGTCTCTACATTTTTTTGAAAAGGTCAGATTGAATTTCATCTTGATATCCACAAACATGTCTGTTCAAAATGATGGACTTGCTTTATAGAGCAAGGTTTCAATATTAGGAATTTTGCTTGTCATTTAAGAATATTTTGTCAAAGCATTGCTAACCAGCCAGTGTGGTTCATCATGAGGACAAGATGAGAAATCTGATCCATTAACCAGTGAGATAGAAGGACTTCAAGAATATTTTGTCTAAGCTTTTCAAACCAGCCAATGTGAGTCATATGAAAAATCTAATCAATTAACCAGTTTAAACAGATAGAAAGATGTTTCAACTAGCCATTGTAAAATGGTTAGTTTAACTCAAATATTTAAAAAAAAATCATTGAACTAATTAACATATATTACTATTATTATTATTATTAAAATCTTAAAATTGTTATGACAAACAATATTGATATATGAGAAACATATATATTCAATATTAAAAAATTCATTTTATTTATATTTTTTTTTTAATGAATATCACTTTTTTTTTCATGAAATAATTTACAAAGTTGAATCACAATATAAAGTTGGTTATTTAATCATGTTAAATAAATTATACTATCTTGATGTTGAAATAATGGAACAAAATAACTATAAATATGAATTTTTAATTATTTATAAATAATTAGAAATGTAAGCAGTGAAATACTAAAGATAAAAATTAGTATTGCCATCATATTGTGATAAATAAAAATATATATTGTAATGTAAGCATAAAAACATTGACATTATAATGTAAAACACAAAACTTGCTACGTTTCTAATATAAATCGAAATCGATGTCACATTGCGACAATCAAAGTGAAAATGTTGATAATCATATTTACTAATGCATAAAAAAAAAAGCATTATTTTATAATGTGACGAAAAAGGCTTGATGTCATTATCTCACAAACATAAATTGATGTCGCAATGTGAAAAACAAAAATTGATGTTGCATTTTGAATAGGTTGTGTAATGTTTTGCATGGAAATAGACATTACAACTTTATTTTGGAAATTGAATTTTATGATGTAAAATAACAAATACAGTTTTTAATATATAGTGTTTATATATGTTAGGTTTATAATATTTGTTTTATATAATATAGGACTTATATTTTTAAGGTTTAAAATATTAAGTTTATAATATTCGATTTAATATTAAATTTTAAATAATATTAATATGGAATAATAGTGTGAATATTACTGTTACACTTTAATGTAAAATTCATTGTTGATTTTATTATTAACACCAACGTTAATTATATCAATGTTATTATTAATATTAATGTAACACCCAAACTCCATTTGCAACAATGAATTATGAACAACTTAGTAAATATACATTGAACAAGATATTACACCTCACATTATTTTGCTTTAAAATATGGTTTATAATAGCAGGGTTTATAATTTTAGTGTTTTAAATATTTAGTTTTTGTAACATTGAACAATAGATTATACCTCACATTATTTTCATTTAAAATATGATTCATAATAGTAGGGTTTATAATTTTAGGGTTTTGAATATTGAGGTTTAATCTTGATTTTATAATCTTGAGTTTAATATTAGAGTTAGGTTTAATATGATTGTTATTATTTATATAAATATATTTATTAATAATGAGAAATAGTCAACTTTTAATAGCTATTTTTATATCATATATTTATAATTATTAATGTGGTTGTGCATGTGCTTCATATAAACTTATTGAACATATATCAATCACATTAGTAAATATGATTATGTTAGTTATAAACCTATAAAAAAATACAAAATCTCTAAAATCTAATAAAAAGGAAATTTATGAAGAAAATAATAGAAATATAAACCAAATAAAATAAAAATAAATAAAAATACATTTACAGGTTTTAACCAAGTATGCAGTCCACAATACAAACAATTGTGGATAGGTAAAGACTTTTGATCCATTGCCATTGTCATTTGTATTATAAACCAAAAACCACAAATTTGGTTTCTTTCTCATTCTTATATAATTTTTTGGCTTTATATATAAATAAATAAAATAACCCTTAATTTATATTTCAAATAGAAACAACAACATATGCATAGTTAAAATTGCAGCCTACCCATCAACATAAAAGTAGGAAGCAAATTCACCAAAAGTCGGATATTACAGATTCTGCAGTCTCATGACAAATTTTACCTATTTGATTTATGGAAGTCAATATAACTGAAATACAAGAAACAATGTAATGAGGTCAATACTTCCAAAATTTCAAGGAACTAATGAAATATATCTATGAAATATGGTGGTGGCAGAATCCATAATATGACATGGTCTGATATGGTTACAAAGACTAGACTTTATAACTCATCAATATGTGTGAACTGCATCTAACATCTGGAGACATCAATTTTAGAAACACCCAACCACAGAACTTAGAGCTATCAAAGTTGTATATGGAAAAACTTAAATAACGTCAATAGCAACATTAAATACTAAATACTGGATCAAGTATTATCAGTTCTATCAACCATTTTAACTTTTCTCTTTTCCATATAAAATAAAAATAATTTTTTTTTTATTTTTTTAAACTTTTTTAAAAGTTATTCTTAAACAAAAAAATTAACTGAAAATATTTTTTAATTTAATAATAAAATATGTAAATACCAATAATTAGAGACTTTGACCTTTGAAATAATAATAATAATAGCTTGCATACTATTCAATTCAATTGCACGGATAATACACCTGTACAATTTATAATTTGATTTTTTTTTAAAAGAAATATCAAACCTGCACCGAAATATCTAGGCCGTTGTGCTGCAAGATCAGAAAATGTTGTTCACGGTGGTGGTCCTTTAGACCCTTGTGCTGCAAGATTTGAAACTGTTGTTCTCGTTGGTGGTGGAATTTCGATTCGGTAACTATGGTAGTTGGCAGTGGGAAAACGATTTTTTCAGCAAACGACGACCTTTTTTGGAGGATCGACTAGCGTCTTGCTATGATGTTTCCACTCTATGCATAGCGATCGAATTTTCACAAGGTAATGAAAAGATGTTTTTTTCCTCTGGATACAGCCGCTCTGCGGACCAATGGCCAATTACGACTCCAAGTGATAACTATCACAACTCTACAAACGAGCAAAGGATTCTTCAATTTTTAAGCATACGGTGTTTTCGATATCAATTTGATAAAGGAGAAACCACACAATAACGCAAACTGGTAAGACTTGTATCTCCATTTATGCAATTGTGCAATTGCTTGAAGCTATATGATTAAATAGACTCCAAACTATTAAGAAATAGATATACTAATCTTATTTCACCCATGTATGACTCACGCTTCCGATCTTAATTATATAAATTATTAAAAAATAGAGAGTAGAAAGAGTTTACACAAACAAAAATCTCATTACATTATAATTATTAGTTTTTCATCAATTTGTTCTATGCTACATCTATTACTTCATTAATATCCAATAATATTTAATTTAATAATTTATTTCTTCAAGGGAAAACCTTAGCAAATGTTTTTTTATTAGATTGTCTTCAAATGTTAGAGAGTACATCATCCAAGAGTCAAAGTCAAACTTGACTAGCCAATGTACAATGTCAATATCCAAACAAATATATATATCAATGTCAAAGATGACGAGGAAGAGTCAAATCTAGTCAACTGTGAAATATGCAAAAAGTCAATAAAAGTTGACTACCCTAACTAGTCAAGTCAACAACAATCAAATCAAGGTCAAATATGCTCTAATTTAATTTGGTCAATGCCTAGTTAATGTGGCCTCTTTTGTTTTTCAAGGATCGGTGAAAACAACTGAGAGAACATTAGTCAACCTTGGTCAATGGAGAGAGAAATATTGCTGTCACAACCTGCAATTTTTTGTGGTCAAACCAGAAAGTCAACAATAATCAAACTGCTCAAAATTCCTCGATTTGGGTGTCCTTCAATGCGGCCTACAAAAATCAAATTTTTCCACCCAAAACTGACGTCAATTGATGTCTATTTCACACTCGTCAACGTTGGTCAATGCCCTGCAATTTTCTATAGTCAAACCTACAGTCACCCTCAATCAAAGTACCCAAAACTTCTCGGTTTTGGTGCCAAAATTTGCGACCAAAAAAATGGGAATTTTAGTTAAAAAATCACAGTCCAATGATAGGCTGAATTAGTTCCTTGTCAATGTTGGTCAACACCCTGCAACTACTCTATAATTCGACCTGCGACAACTTTCTAATTCGGCCTAGAAAAACAGTCTCGTGTCCTTCACACATGTGAGAAAAATCCTTCCTTCTTTGAGTTGTACAAGCCAATAGGAAGAGGAGAGATAAGATATGTGAGTGTGATGAAGTGCCAAATGAGGATGAAAGTCACTTGTATTTATATGAAGCGATGAGGGTGAAAAGACACGTCCTTTGGGCTTCTTGAGCCTACATGTTATTGAAGCCGACCTTGAAAATTTGCACATGACTGGGTATTAATTCAAAAACAAACTTCTCCTTGTCTGATTTCAGTGATCTTGAGGTTGATTTTATTCCTTTAGAAAATAGGAATTCAATGCAATAATTATATCCAACAAATGAGTCGTCAAAAGTGGAATTTGACCCTAGTTGCATAATTTAACACTCCCTCTCAACTAGGAAGAATTCCACCTCTCAATATTTTTCTAGCAACCATCTTGTCATGTTATCATCATGTACCATCTCCTCTTGTCTCTGCTCATCTCATGTTGAACATTCTCGAATCTAAAGAATAAAAAATGTTGCACGGAAGCTCCAATTACCATACTACCTCTATTTCCATCGGCGTGACTCTGCTACCACCTGAAATCATCATTATCGCCATCATCGGGGAGCCATTGCTACCACTCGGAACCAAAGAAAATGGGTGAAACCAACCTATCCCAAGCATAGGGATCACACTCTATCCCAAATTCCTTTGCAATAGGTGAGATCATCTTACCAGAGGTAAGGATCACACTCTACCTTATTGTCATTGATCATCCATCTTAACTGTGAAGAGTCAAATGGTAGAACACATGGATCCACCAACTTGGGCGAGATCCACTTACTGCAAGGGGTAGGGATCACACTCTATCCCAAGTCCCTCAACCCATTGGCCAAATGGGAAGGGTTATCCCATAGAGTAGGAAGGACGCTAACTACGACATAATCTGACTAGGGGAGATCCAGATATCAGCATCCTATCGGTCAGAGGTATCTCATCCCAAGATCCCTATAGCTCCATTCCACACCCTGGGAGCTCAACCAGGGGGAAGAGAATTGCTTAGTATTCTTCATTAGTCCAAACCCTTATTCGGAAGGGTCATATCAAATAGTTCAAGTTGCTCTCTGAAAGCCAATAACGTCCCTTTTGGCAAAGCCTTGGTGAAGATATCAACTATCTACTCATCTATCGAAATGTGGAGGAGTCTCACGACTCCTATCTACACCATGTCACAGATGTAATGATATTTGATCTCGATATACTTGGAATTGTAGTGAAACAGAAGATTCTCTGACAAATGAATCCCACTCTTGTTGTCACAATAGATGACTGTTGTTTCAAGAACCTACTCAAATAGCTCTCCAAAGAGCTTCCTCAACCAAACTGCTTCACACCTCGTAAGGATAACTGCAATATACTCAGCCTCAAAAGTGCTAAGGGCTACGAATTTTTTCTTCCTTCTCATCCATGATATCATGGTAGATCCCAGAGTAAAACAACATCTTGAAGTACTCTTCCCGTCGACAACATTACTAGCCCAATATGAATTTGTATATCCATGTAATCTAACATCTCCAACGACATATCTCAGTCCAAGGTTAATAGTCCAACGTAGATATCTCAATACATGTTTGGAAGAAATCCAATGTACATGGTGAGGCTCGGTCATAAACTAGCCCAAGGTGTTAGTTTCAAAACATATATAGGGGCAAGTTTTCACGAGAAACATGAGAGCACCAACCAGTGGTTTATACTCAAAAGGGCTTGCTAGGTCTGGTCCAATGAATTCTCCACACAACTTCTTGAAATTCATGTTCATAAGTATAGGCTAGGACTTACACTCAACCATACCAAATATATCTAGTAGTTTCACAACATATTTTCCTTCTGAAATGGAATTCTCATCCAACTTTTTCCATACTTCTAGTCCCAGGAAATAGTGCATCAAACCAAGGTCTTTCATCTCAAATTTGGAAGATAACTTCCTCTTACATTCTAGAATGAGAGAGTCTACACCTGTCATGAATAATTCATCACCAATAATACCAAAATGAGAGGCATAGCTTGGACCATTTTGAAGTACAAGTTTGGATAAACATTTCTCCTTGTGAATCCAAGCTTTATCGAGAGATTGTCAATACAAGTATACCAAGACCAAGGCGTTTGATTCAATCCATAGAGAGCTTTCTTTAATTGACATACATGGTTATTCTTGTCATGAACTTAAAATCCTAGAGGTTGTTCAACGTACAATACTTCTTGAAGAAAACCATGTATTAAGGTGGTCTTCACATCCATTTGGTGGAGAGTCTATCCTTGACTTGCATCAAGGGCTACTATCGAACGAATGGTTTTATATCGGGCCACAGGAGAAAATATATCATCATAATCTTCTCCCTCTTTTTGAGAGAATCCACAGGTTACAAACCTTACCTTATATTTTTGTATGCTTCCATCAACCCCATGCTTGATCTTATAAAGCCATTTGGAGGTTACTAGAGATATTCCATTCGGTCTCGTCACAATATCCCATACATCGTTCTTCATTATTGACTCATGTTCCATGACCATGGCATCCTTATAGACTTGATCCTTCACTACTTCTTCAAAGGTGCTAGGTTTAACTTGAATCATATTACTCATAGCCACAACATATTCTTGGTACCTACATGAATTCTTTCTTTCCCTAAAATTTCCTCGAGATGTAACATGTTTCTCCACATCTTGTATAGTTTATTTGATCCAAAGTGGCATTTTATTTGTAGGAGGATCACTTGGAGGATGATCCAAGGGGTCCATAGGCTTCATGGGATCATCAACGATGTCCCTCTCAAATTCAGGCATAGAAAGACCTTCTAGAATATCCATATCATCACTCTTGTCTTTAGGAGGAGGAGGAGGTGGAGGGAGGTCCCTTGCTTTTCTAAGGGAAGAATATTCATTTAATGTTACATCCCTACTAATTTTAACCTTCCTTTGACCAGAAATATATATCCTAAATGCTTTGGAATATTCACTATATCCAACAAAGAAACCTTTCCATCCAGTAGCTTCTAGCTTGTTTATTTTGTCCTTCGGCCCATTGAAGTATACGAGGAAGCTAAAAATCCGGAGATCACTAATATTGGGCTTCACACCCGTGAATACTTCCTCGGGAATATTTTTTTCCAATTCTTGATGACGCAACCTGTTTTGAACATATATTATTGTGTTTGCTGCTTCATCCCAAAGGAACTTTGGCAAATTTTGATCATGGAGCATGGCTTGGGAAACTTCTACAATAGATCTATTCTTTCTCTTAGCCACTCCATTTTTCTCAGGAGAGTAGGGCACAATGGTCCCCTTCTTAATTCCTTCCTTCTTGAAATGGTCTATAAATCATTTTAGGTGTATTTCCCATTGTTGTTGGACTTGAAGATTTTTATTTTCTTTCCTGTATGATTTTCAACCAAAGCCTTCAACTCTTTGAACATTTCGAATGCCTCATACTTGTGATTTAAATAGTATATCCATTTCTTCCTTGAGAAATCATCAATGAATATGATATAATAAATGTGACCCCCAAGAGAATGCACATGCATTGTACCATATATCAGAATGAATGAGATGAAAAATGTCTTCTGTCTTGTTTCTGCTAGAGGGGAATTGTCCTTTTCTCTTCTTTCCACTAGCACACCCAAGGCATACTCCATCATGTTGACTTTGAATATATGGGATCCTGAAGATCAACTTCTTCAATTTTGGAAGGGCATCATAATGTAGATGGGCCAACCTTCGGTGCTGCAACTCGCTTTGAATATTTGTATTATGGACCATAGCTAGAAGAGGTCTTCCCATGACTCTATAGAGTCCTTCAAACATAGATCCCAATGTGAAGGTATTTCTCATATACGATTCAACATGCAAAGAAAGGACTTTTCCTTTAATGAATGAAACCCTCATTGCCTTACCCTTGAAAGCAGATATCAAAACCAAAATCTTATTTAATCCCGATACATATAATGCATCATGAAGCAAGAAAAATTCTCCAGAGTTCAAATGAAATTTTAAAAACCCAAATCCATTTATGGGATGAGTTGTATTTTCACAAATAATAATGTTCAAATTGGTCTCCCTCTCTACCAAATTAGAGAGAGCCTCCTTATATTTAGAGAAGTGATGGGAAGCCCCACTATCAACTAGCCAGTTATCCCAAGAATACGGAGGAGGTGAACTAGATAATACAAAAAAAAGAATATATTCATATTGATTAGTAGCATTTCCTTCATACCTGGTGTACCTTGACCACTTTAGAGGACTATCACTAGCTTCACGATCATCGGGGGAGTTTATTCTTCTTTAATTCCTTCTTCTATCGTATCTTCTTTCATTCCTTCTTCTATTGTATATTATTTCATATGAACTATTTTTTTTGAAGCCGCGATTATTGTTGTAGGACCTTGAAGAGTTTCTTCTTGGATCATTTTTCTTTTCAGGACAATCTCGAGCATACTAACCCTTTCGATGAAAATTGTAGCACTCAACATCTATATCTCACCTTCTTGAATCCCTCGAGTCTCAATTAGATTGAGGAGGTTTTCTTGATTTAGATGGCTTTCCCTTTCCTTTCTTTGCATTCATATTATTTCATTAACAAATGTAGGCAGTGGGATCTACTTCCTTTGATCCTTGAATTCTTCCTCTAGATATCATCCTTGACTCTTCTTCAGTGAGCTTTCCAACAATCCCATCAAATGAAGGGAAGCTATTTTTGTTTCTTATAGTAGTAACAGAAGTTTCCCAAATGGGAGGGAGGCCTCTAAGAGTTACAATCATTAATTCCCTGCAAAGTGTCGTTTCCGCAATTCTTTACAATTGATATCTAAGAAGAGATATCATCATAATGTATGATTTCACAGATTCTCCTTTGTTTATATTTGCATCTTTGACCACAGAAAAACCCCAACATACGCAAGTAGATCATCTTGTAAACCATCAGCTATAATTTTATTTTCTTGTCTTCTATAACAACGGAAGCATTTATCACAGGCTCAGGTATTCTTCCTTGAATGATGTCCAAATAGTCATTGTTGTCAACTATGATATCCAACCTAGCTTTCCATGCAACAAAGTTAGATGAGTCACCCAACTTCTCACGCTCCTTAAAGAAAGAGGAAGAAATTTTTACCAAACAATTTTTCCCTTTTTCGATCAACTTCTTGAAAATGTATGCCCTTGCTTTATGTATCTTGGGCCTGTCTTCAGCGCAGTTCTGAAACCATGTTAATTTTTCATCAATTTGTTCTATGTTGCAACTATTACTTCAATAATATCAAATAGCATCTAATTTAACAATATACTTCTTCAATTATTCCATAATAGTAGAGCAATAGTATATATAATAATTAGAAAAAAAGCACAATGAAAGACAACCAAGAGACAAGGGACACAATATTTGGTCAATGACCAGGGAAAAACCCCACTAGCGGAAAATCCTTGTAAATATTCTTCTATTAGATTGTCTTCAAATGTTCAACAGAGAGAGTACATCATCCAAGAAACAAAATCAAGCTCTGACTAGCCAATGTCTAATGTAAATATTCAAACAAATAAATATACCAATTTCAAAGATGAGGAGGAATAGTCAAATATGGCCAACTGTCTAATCTGAAAAAAGTCAGTAACAATTTACTGTCCTAACCAGTCAAGTCAAAAATAGTAAAATCAAGGTCAAATTTTCTCTAGTTTAATTCAGTTAATACCTAGTTAATGCAACCTCTTTTGTTGGTCGAGGATAAATAAAAACAACTCCCAAAAAATCAGTCAACCTTGGTGAATGGAGAGAGAAATATTATTTTCACAACTTGCAATTTTTTGCGGTCAAACGAGAAAGTCAACAACAGCCAAACTTCTCAAAATTCCTTGATTTTGGTGTCCTTCAATGTGGCCTGCAAAAATCAAATTTTTCCACCTAGAAAAAAATTCAATTGATGTTTATTTCACCCTCCTCAATTCCCTAAAACATACCTGCAATTGCTTGCGGTGAGACCTCTAGTCAGCCTCGGTCAAAGTTCCTAGAACTTCTCGGTTTTGGTGCCAAAATATGCGGCTTGAAAAAATGGAAATTTTAGTGGAAAAAAAGAAGTCAAATAATATGTCAAAGTGCCTAGCCAACATTGGTCAATGCCCTACAATTAGTCTATAATTATACCTGCAACAACTCTGTAATTCAGCCTAGAAAAATAGTCCCTTGTCCTTCACACGTGTGAGAAAATCATTTCTTCTTTGAATTGTATGGACCAATAGGAAGAGGAGAGATAAGAGATGTGAGTGTGATGAATTTTCAAATGAGAATTAAGGTCACTTGTATTTATATGAATCGATGAGGGTGAAACGATATGTCCTTTGGGATTCTTGAGCCTACATGTCATTGAAGCTGACCTTGACAATTTTCACATGAGTGGGTATTAATTCAAAAACACACTTCTCCTTGTCCAATTTAAGTGATATTTAGGTTGATTTTGGTCCCTTCGAAAAGTGAAATTCAATGCAATAATTATCTCCATCAAATGAGGTATCCAAAGTGGAATTTGACCCTAGTTTTGTAATTTAACAATAGTCATGTAAAATATTACACATATAAGTGTATATCATTGACATCTAGATGATAAAATCCAAAGAAGTTGGAGCTATATCTTGTAAATAACTTAGATACAACCCACATAATGAATTATCCTTGGAACTCAAAAACATGACTATAATATAAATGATTCAGGTGAAACACATGGAAGTATTACTTCCAGCACCCTCCCTTAATGCTTACATGAAAAATTAAAATATTAAAAAAAAAAAAAAAAAAAAATCACATATGTTTGATATGGTCTTCATAGACACTTAAATCCACTCTGGAATCCCATAGACAATGCTCTATGTTCACCATCAAATTCGAGCTACCTCAACTCTATTTAAAATATAATTGATTTTGACCATTGCTAAAAAACTTTCATAATTGATGCTTATTCATCTCTCGAAGGACAATCTTGATACCAAACCATTCTATCAAACTACCACCATTTGTTGAATACATGACATTTTTCTATATTCCCTAGTTATCTATGATACAAGTCTAGTTACTGAACGTCTTCAATAGTAAACTTTTCAACTTGATATTTCATAAAAGTAACCCATGTTGATGCTCTGAGAGCAAGATGAGTCACATTAGCTTGACTTGATTAAGAACAACATGTAACTAATGCTCCTAGAGCAAGACATGTCAAATTTTTTTTTTCAATAATTGGTCTATTCTTTATGGTATGCATCATATTTTATAAAGTCGCAAGTAAACAGAGGAACAAAAAAAAATAGAGTGAATGCATGAGGCATGTAGATATCTTAAAGAATGAAGTTGGCTCCTCTAAGCAAGGCTGCTCCAAATATGGCCATGATATTATCTAACATAATGGTCATCACAACTACACTTTTTAGTGGTGAAGAAATACCTGGTCTTATGACCAAGAGGATAGAGCCCAAACTCTGAGCAATGTGAGATGAGGATGGCGTTGATACTAAGCTTGGTGTTTTTCCAACTTCCGAGGTGGAAGAGGCTGGTGGAGATTCCACAGGAAATTCAATCGCTACAGGCTTGGGTGTTGCAACAATAAGAACCTCTTTCCATGAGGGAGCCTTTTCCCATGAATGAGACTTTTCCACTTAGGCTAAGAAAAAATAAGAATATATTTAGATTGATTAGTAGCACTACCTTCATACCTGGTGTTCCTTGACCTCTTTAGAGGACTATTACTATCTTCACGATCATCAGGGTAGTTTATTCTTCTTTAATTCCTTATTCTATCATCTCTTATTTCATTCCTTATTCTATCATCTCTTATTTCACGTGACCTATTGTTATTGAAGCCATGATTATTTTTGTAGGACCTTGAAGAGTTTCTTCTTGGATAATTTCTCTTTTCGGGAAAGTATCGAGTATAGTGACCCTTTCGATGCAAATTGTAGCACTCAATGTCTATATATCACCTTCTTGAATATCTAGAATCTTGATTATATTGAGGAGGTTTTATTGATTTAGATGGATTTCCCTTTCCTTTATTTTCATTCCTTTTCTTTCCTTGAGCAATATAGGCAGTGGCTCTCTTACCCTTGATCCTTGAATTATTCCTCTAGATATCATCCTTGATTCTTCTTAAGTGAGATTCCCAACAAGCTCATCAAATGCCAGGAAGCTATTTTTTTTCTTATAGTAGTAATGAAGGTTTCCCAAATGGGAGGGAGGACTCTAAGAGTTACAATCACCAATTCCTTGCCAAGTGTGGTTTCTGCAATTCTTTGCAATTAATTTATAAGATGAGATATCCTCATAATGTATGATTTCACAAATTCTCCTTTGTTTATATTTTCGTATTTGAGATGATATTTTAAAGAGATGATTTAATTCAAATTGTTGACTTCATACATGCCAGCTATATTAGCATATATGTCCTTGAAATTTTTCAAATTTCCAACATACACAAGTAGCTTATCTTGTAAACCATCAACTATAATTTTATTTTCTTGTTTTTTATAGTAATTGAAGAATTTATCAGAGGCTTAGGTATTTTTCTTTGAATGAATTCGAAATCGTCATGGCTATCAACTATGATCTCCAACCTGAATTTCCATGCAACAAAGTTAGATGAGTCATCCAAATTCTCACTCTCCTTGAAGAAAGAGGAATAAATTTTTACCAAATGATTTTTCCATTTTTCGATCAGTTGATTTAAAATGTATGCTCTTGCTCTACGTATCTTGGGCTTATTATTGAGCTCCAAAGGTGTTCTTTCTTCCACCACATTCCACTCCATTTCCTTTGTCCATTATTAATTACAAGCTCAAATGATCAATAGAATTAATTAAAATTGCTTTAAGAATGTATATCATGACTAACTTTCTATGTTTTTATGATTTTGTCATTGTAGTACTTTTTGAACTAGATCTAGCCACAGAATGCAGACATTCTGTAGCTAGTTTCCGATTCTGCAGTTGTCTTCATGTCTACGCATGTTCTAGGTGTCATCTCAGAGAAAAACACATATGGTCATGTTCCACATCATTCCCTCATCATTTGTTGCTCTCCACGAAGTTTGAACGGAATTCTGTAGGTGGTTATGCACGTGGGAACTCAAACTAGGAGATATACTCCTAATAGGACAAGG
The DNA here is from genome assembly GCA_034641835.2 of Pinus albicaulis. NCBI lineage: Eukaryota > Viridiplantae > Streptophyta > Pinopsida > Pinales > Pinaceae > Pinus > Pinus albicaulis. Next base: position 612,941,071 of record CM076577.1, on the reverse strand, counting down.
ACAATCCAGATGTCCTTAATCATATTACGAGACCACCATCAGAGTTCTAGTTTGATTTTAATTTGGAAAGAAAATTATCCCTAAGTTATCTCAAGACAATTATGTAATTATGTTATAAATATGGCTCGGGAAACCCAGGGACAAGGGTTAGATTTTGTGTTTGATTGCTAGATTTCATAAGTTCGAGAACACTCTGTTTTGAAGTAATTTCTCTTTTAATGAAAGAAGCATCACTTTATTGAAAGCACTGAGTCAATCTTGAAGTAGATTTTGCGTGCTACTCCGGTGGTAGAGGGCCCCTGCTACCTGAGCAGCTTTGTTCATACGGTTTAGATAAGTATTTTAGTATCGTTTTTCATTTCTAGCTTAAGCAAGTTTCTGAAGTTTATGTTTCATACTTGTTTACATTAATCATCATAGCTAGACTTACTCTTATAAAATCTTCCAAAATATCATCACGATGAATAAGGCATAGCTGTGGTGTTGTAGATTTTAGTTGCATTTCCTTTCGAATTTTATGATTTATGCTTGTTTACACTAAGTGTCATAGTTGGTCTTACTCGTACAAACTCTTCCAAAACATCATTAACAATGAATAAGAAACAGCTGTGGTATCTTAGATCCTAGTTTTAATTTCTTTCAAATCTTATGTTTATGTTCAATTGCATTGAATAATACAGCCAGACTTGTTTTTACAAACTCTTCCAAAATATCATTCATATTGAACGAGATGGGCTGTAGAATTCCATAGACTAGCTGCATGTTAATTTAGTTATAACACTCTAGAGGTTGATTGCATTTAGTTCAGCTCTGTCACTACATTTCAAGTTTGATAATGGCATTCTAGTTTAACTTTGTTCATTGTAATTCAAGTAGATTAATAGCGCTCTAGTCCAGTCTCAGTTCATTTTGTTTCAAGAAAAGATTAATGGCATTTTAGTTTAGTTGTAGTCACTGTATTTTAAGATTGATAGACCGCGTTCTAGCCTAGTTTTATCCATTGTATTTCAAGTAGTACTAGTTGTCAAAATTAGTCTCTCGGCCTTCATTATTTACAACTTACTTTTGTTCTGAATTTATATTGATACATCATCACATGAGTAGGGGTCAGTAATATCAGTTTAAGGCTTTGATTATTCTGCAAATATTTTATAAATTCACCTATAGCCTTTTTCCCAAACATTATTCTATAAAATATCTAAACTTCTGAATAAGGCCTAGTAGTGCTAAGTCAAGTTGCAGAATAGGGTAACTTCAACGTCATAGGTTAATCTAGAATAGAAACCTTACTGTGTTACAAATAATCATTTTTTTTTGTAATATTGTGAGTTGATTGTTTATTTAGGAGAACTTCATTTACACTTAACTTGTCCATTTCTCAAGCTCTTCCAACATATCTTTAATGAATGAATTGGATAAGTTCAAGCTCATGTTGTGATTTATTTCCTTGCAATGAAGTCATTATCAAACTTTTCATTTTTTGTTTGCCATCCATAGTTTAGGCTTTGTTCTGTTTTAATATAACCAATAGCTTCTTTTCACCAACACTTAGTTCTTTTCCTTTTCAAACATAAAACCATAAAACCAAAGAAAACATCATAAAACACTAAACACAACGTAGTGAGAAACAAATACCTAGGCACATATAGTGCACCACACTTCAGCAGTTTACTAGCCCTGGTTGACAATTAATGAATTAAATTTAGAAACACTAAATTGAGCACAAACATTTTGGTGCCGTTTCCGGGGAAGTGTAACTAGGTAGCCTTGTTTCTTAACTCCCAAAAACAATGATATGTGTATAGAGAGAGACTCAAGGGGTAGATTCAGAAGAAGCAGAAGCAGAAGCTTGATTCCTAGAACACCTCTTGTTTCACCTAGACCAAGAGCCAGCACACCTCCAACTCAGACCCACATTCCATCCTTTACTGATCCTAGATGTCCAGAAGACTTAAGATCAGATATTCGATTAGAAATACCATCCACTTCATCCACTGAACCTGTCTTAGAAGAATATTCAAGGACCCCTGCTAGAGACACAATCTTTTCCACTTCCACAGAAGAATCAACTATGGCAGAAGAAGGGGGAGGAGGAGTCTTTAATGGAGAACACACATTATTTGGAGGGGGTAAAGGTAGAGGTAGAGGAGAAGGAGGTAGAGGTGCAAAAGGAGAAGGAGGTAGAGGAAGAGGTAGAAGAGAAATGGGAAGCTCTTTTGGGTTTCCTATAGTAGATGAAGAAATCAATACAACTATGAAAAAAATTTCACCCTCTGTCCTTCCAAACTTCTATGGACTTAAAACTGAAGATCCTGAAACCTTCCTATTTGAATTTGAAGTCCTATGTAGAACTTATGACTACTTACAAGATGCTCAAAAACTTAAACTATTTCCTTCAACATTGAAAGGAGCAGCATTGAAGTGGTTTATGAGTTTGATCAACAATTCTATTAGGACATGGGAAGATATGAAACAAGCATTTCTAGAGAGGTATTTGGATTATTGGATGCCAGTCAATCATAAGGAGGAAGTGTTCAAGATGATACAAAAAGAAGATGAAAACCTAGAAGATTTGTTGGAGAGATTTCATTACAACATCAAAAGAGAAAAAATGGAGAACTTAGATCAAGACACCTTAAAAGCTCTCTTGTTGAAGACAATTAGGGATGAATGGTTGGATATATTTAACATGATGGGAAAAGGGGATATATCTCAGCTCACATTACCTGAAATATCTAAGTTATGTATCAACCTTTCAAGAGGGAAATCCAAAACTGTAAAAGGTCCAAGAGACCCTGCTCTTTCAAGGGCAAGTAAGTCTGCTTCTGAGACAGTAAGTAGGGCAGAGATAGGGCATATGCTTGATGAATTCAAATCTGACATCTTAGGGAGTCTTAGTGAACAAATAGACACCCTTAAGTTACAAAACAAGCAAAAAGCTGAATCTGATGCCTTAGCAATCTTTTGTCCCAAATGTAGAAAGAAGCATGCCTTGAGAGAATGTCCTTTGGATGCAAAATTTGTAGAGACCTGTGTAATTTTTTCAGAAAAACATGAAACCAAGAGATTTCCTTCACTTCCTGGTCTTAAAGTTATCTTTCAAGAGGAAACTCCTACAAATTCCACAGAATCTTTCAATTTCTCCTCTAGAAGGCCTTGGCAAGGACCTCAAACACAAGGATTCCATGATCAATTGTATAATCAACCTCCACTAAATTGGAATTCTTGGCAGCAACCTTGGCCCCAATTTCAAAATCAATCTCAAGCTTGGGCACAAGGAGCACAAAATCCATATGAAAGATACTCCCAGTACTATCAATATCCACCATCCTATCCACCATACCCACATTTTTCTCCTCAAAATCCTCAACAAAATCCTCAACAGAATCCTCATAACCCACAACATCAAAATCAACCACTCCCATTACCATTTCCTCAGAAATCAAATCAGTTGCCTGCTCAACCCATACCAAACCCCAACAATAAAAATCCTCAGAATACATACATGATAGAAGGCCAAAAATTTCCAACTTATTTAACTACTCCTCTATACCTTAGTGATGTTCAACTTAGGTCTGGAAGAATACTTGAAAAGAGGAAACCTTCTGTGATCATACAAGAACAAGAAAACTCTGAGGAAGATTCTCTACGGGAAAATAAAAGTCTTGAAGAAGACACATCTTTTCAGGACCCAAACATTGAAAAACCAAAACAAAAAGAACCAATAATTTCAACTCCTGTATTAGAGCAACCATCAACATCCACTCCTACACCTCCCTTTCCAGAAAGATTACAAATTGATAGAGGTGTAGAAAAACAAATTATGGTGCCTAATTATGATTTCCTAGATGAGCTGAGAAATGTCTGTATTAAGATTCCATTATTACAAGCTATCAAGGAAATTCCAATTTTAGAAAAGACAATAAAGGAGTTGAGCATGAAGAAAAAAAGAAAAAGAATAAGAGAGACAAAGAAAATTCAACTGGCAGGAAAAATAGCAGATATCATGATGGGTAATATTGCTATTCCAAAGTATCTAGACCCAGGAAATCCAGTTGTTAAAATTCACTTCAATGGAATTGAGATCCAAAACACACTTATTGATTTAGGAGCAGCAATCAATATTATGAGTAGACAAATCATGGATAAACTGAAACTTCCTAATCTTCTTTTTACACCCACATTATTACAATTAGCAGACAGATCTGTGATCAAAACTGATGGGGTAATAGAAGACATTCCAGTGTCCCTAGATTCTTGGGAGTACCCTGTGGATTTCATGATCCTAACTCCTAAGAATAATCTAGGAGGGCATCCTATTATATTAGGAAGACCTTGGTTAGCTACAGCTGATGCTTTCATTATTTGTAGATCCGGTGATATGTATATCTCTGATGGGAGTTCAACTAAGAAATTCAATTTGTATCCTCTAGCAAGGACAATTACAGATTTAGATGATACTCAATGGATAGAGGATGAAGAAGACTTACAACCTCTCTTCACAATTTCAGAAATTAGTGAAGATAGTCAAATTCTGAATACTTTAGAAAACTTTGAATCCTCTTTGGAATACAAACATGAACAATTTCAAGAAGAATCCAACATTGAGTTTTTGCCATCAAGACAAATGTCTCTTTATTCTATGGATAAATTTGGCAACTCTATAATTGAGATATTTCCAGGCAAAACTTTAAACATAAACAAGAACCTAGAAAAATCTCAACAAGAAGAGCTAGTCAAGATCTTACAGAGACATTCTTCTGCATATGCATGGGAGTACACTGATATGAAAGGGATAAGCCCCAAGACTTGCACTCATCATATCTACATAGAGGAAAATTTTAAACCAATCAGACAACCTCAAAGACGGATGAATCCAAATCTTAGGGAGATTGTTAAAGAAGAATTGTAGAAATTGTTGAATGTCAACTTTATCTATCCTATTTCAGATAGTCAGTGGGTTTCTCCTTTGGTAATTGTGCCAAATAAAAATGGTAAATGGAGGGTATGTATTGATTACCGAGAATTAAACAAAGCTACTCTTAAAGATCATTTTCCCTTACCTTTCATAGATCGGGTGTTAGATACCTTAGTTGGCAAAAAGTACTTCTCATTTCTAGATGGGTTTAGTGGTTATAATCAAATTCAAGTAGCACTTGAGGACCAAGACAAAACCACATTTACCTGTCCTTGGGGTACCTATGCTTACCGAGTATTGCCATTTGGATTATGCAATGCACCTGCAAAATTTCAAAGGGCAGTATTAGGAATCTTTTCGGATCTAATACATGATTGTGTAGAGGTATATATGGATGATTTCACAGTTTATGGAAACACATTTGAAGAAGCCTTAGCAAACTTGGAAAAAGTTTTAAAAAGATGTAAAGAAGAAAATATTTCACTTAGTCATGAGAAGTGTTTTATGATGTTTACTGAAGGAATTGTTTTAGGACATCATATTTCAGGGGATGGGATTAGAGTTGATAAGTCAAAAGTTGAAGTCATCTCTAACTTATCTATTCCAAGTTGTCAAAAACATGTTAGGAGTTTTATAGGATTTACAGGATATTATCGAAGATTTATAGAAAACTTCACCAAGATAGCATCTCCACTCTTCAAATTACTTACCAAAGACTGTCAATTCAAATGGAATTATGATTGCCAGTTAGCCTTTGAGACCCTGAAAACAAAAATTTCTGAAGCACCTATTTTAAGGGGACCTAACTAGAAGTTACCTTTTCATATTTCAACAGATGCCTCAGAAACATCTCTAGGAGCAGTATTGGGACAAAAAGACCTGATTCCTTATGCCATCTACTAAACCAGTAAAAATTTGACTCCTTCAGAGTTAAACTATACTGTAACTGAAAAATATTTTTTAGCTATTGTTCATGCCATAAACAAATTCAGACACTATATAACAGGCTATGAAACTTTTGTTCACACATATCATTCTGCAATTAGATACCTAATGAACAAATCAATTACTAATGGCAGAGTCATAAGATGGTTATTTCTTTTACAAGAATTCAACATTACCATTCTAGATAGGCCTGGAAAAAAAAACACAGTAGATGATTTCCTATCTAGACTCCAAAACATCAAATATGACACTCCAGTTGAAGATCAATTTCCTGATGAATATCTTTTTGCAATTTCTACTTAGACTCCTTGGTTTGCTGACATTGCTAATTATTTAATTTCAGGGAAATTTCCTTCAATAATGAATGCAAGAGACAAAAGAAAAATCATTTATGACAGTGCAAAATATTCATGGGTTGCTAATGAGTTGTACAACACAGGTCCAGATTTTATCATTAGGAGATGTGTTCGAGAAGATGAGATGCCTGAGATTCTCAAAGCATGTCATGATGAACCTTGTGGTGGACACTTTGCTGATAAGAGGATAGCTTATAAGGTCCTTCATTTAGGATACTATTGGCCATCCATTTTTAAAGATGCTAAAGAGTATGTCAAAAGGTGTGACAGTTGCCAAAGGGTAGGGAATCCTTCTCCTTTAGGTGAGATGCCATTACAGCCTTAGGTACATATTGAACCTTTTGAAAAATGGGATTTGGATTTTGTAGGACCTATTAGTCCTCCATCAAGAAAAAAGAAATATATATTAATTTGCACTGATTATGTTACCAAATGGGTAGAGGCCAAGCCATTACTTTTTGCTACTGAAGCATCTGTAGTTAATTTTCTTTTTGAGGATATTTTTACTTGTTTTGGTGTCCCAAGGGAAATTTTTACAGATCAAGGAGCTCAATTCACATCAAGGCTAGTGGAACAAATGATGGAGAGGTACAGAATCAGACACAGAAAATCTACTCCCTATCATCCACAAGTAAATGGTCAACTGGAATCTACTAATAAGGTCATTGAAGGGATCCTAACAAAGACTGTTCATTTACATAGAAGATATTGGGCAGATAGGCTTCCTGAAGCCTTGTGGGCCCATAGAACTACATGGAGAAGCACAACAGGTCATACTCCTTATGAATTTGTTTATGGAAAGAAAGTTTTGTTTCCCATAGAGTTCCAGATTCAAACTTTCAAAATGGCAGTTCAGCTAGGACTTGATCTAATAGAGGCACAAAAGCATAGATTGGAGCATATTAATGAATTGGATGAGATCAGACAAGATGCAGTTCAGAAAACAAGTATAGTCCAACAGCAAAGGACTAGATGGCATGATAAGTACATCAAGGAAAAGAAGTTCAAATAAGGTGACTGGGCTCTCTTTTTTGATTGAAAGTTCAAATATTTTCAAGGTAAATTCCAAACACATTGGCTTGGGCCATATTAAATTGTGAAATTTTTTGACAATGGAGTAATAAAAATCAAGACAATAGATGAAGAAGAGGTCACTTTTCTTGTGAATGGTCATAGATTGAAGTTGTATCATAAGCCACTTTCAAGAGAAGAATTTGTCAAGAAGTTCCAGGAAAACAGTAATGTGAAGTTAATGAAGAAGAATCTTTCTTCTTCTTCAACTTAATTGAATTTTCTAAAGTCACTTTATTGAAAAAAAAATAAAAATTAAAAATAAAAAATAAAAAAATAAAAATATAAAATAAAGTATAAACATGAAAACTAATCACTGATTAGCATGTTTATACAGAAAAGGTAGAGTGAAAATCAGAATCTTTCTGACACTTTAGCTTTTCAGATTTGTTCTTTTTCTTCAAGAAGTTGTTACAAAATCATAAGTGCAGATCCATTTCACTTATGGTCCATCTCATTTCATCCATCCATATTCCATTTCATTCATTCATCCATACTCCATTTCATTCATTCATCCACACTTCATTCATTTCACCCCATGGTCCACCTCATTTCCATCCCAGATTTTTAAGTTTGATGTTTCTTCTGCAATTGAATAATACATATCATGAATTGCAGGCCACTTCTCATACTTCACTCAATTTCATAAGTTGTGATCCATTCCACTCTATTATTCACTTCATTCATATTCCATTACACCATATTTTATTATCCATCTTCACTCATTCCATACAACATTCCATTCATGCTCCAAACCATTCCATTTCATGTTTCAAGTCTTCTACAGGTACATTCTGCAATCAGTTAGAAATTCTACAGCCAGTCAGACATTCTGCAGCCAGACAGACATTCTGTAGCCAGAGATCCTGAAGGCACGTCCAGTAATCACCTGATTTGCAATAAAATGATCCTGCATATCCATGACAACAAGCAAAATCAAGAGAGTTATGAAGACTCAAAAAGTAATGATTTTCAAGGGAGAACAAAGCATATAAAGATCATGAAAATCAGAGGAAAGGCAAAGGTAAAAGTTCTGATTATAATGACATATCATGAAAATTTTTAGTATAGTTAAGTTATGAATAATTCAAAAAGTTGTTTCAATTAATTTTGTTGATCATGCCTAACAAACCTCCCATACAAAATTTGGATAAAACTCCTTCTATTTCACCATTTCAAATCCCATATCCGATCATCATTTAAAAATCTAAATGGTTAAAGTGCTGAAGTGATTGGATTAGTCACGTCGCTAGGCCATAGCATTTAATGATGATTTTGAATTTGTTACAAAATATCTCTGCGGTCTTTTCTTCCGCGATATCTTTCAACTCATATACATCATCCTCACCTCATTATATTCATTTCCTAATCACTCCATATCATTCTTTCCCGTAGCCAACTCTTAACCATTTCAGCCTGTAAAACAGAGGAAACATCTGTGGGGCAAAAGCATCTCTGTAACAGCCATTGTCACCGTGAACAAAGGAGCAACAATTTGAAGGTTGGAAAGAGAAGTTATGGGTCTCATAGTGAGGACCGAACCGGTTGGAACTAAGTACTTGGAAGGTTATCCTCAAATCAGAGAAATGTTACAACAAGCAGGGTGGTTGCAATTCTTTGAAAAATTCAATGGTTTTCACAAAGAGGTGACTAAAATGTTTGCACGGTCCTTCAATGGAGCTGAGGTCGAGATAGGAGATATTAAATTCACCATTACATAAGCGTCCATTGCAAAAGCAACGGAATTGCCCAGACAAGGAGAAAGGTGATTCAAGAATAGAGAATTTCATAACGAGGCATGGAAGCAAGTATTCAAGTCACTAGGTATGGATGTTTCCATTTTTAAAAAGGGTATCCCTAGCTCCGCACTAAAGAACAAATGGAGGAACATGTTGCTTATCTTGAAAAAATTCACCACTTGTGAAGGAATATATGGTACCTTCTATGTTTATCATATTCGGTTGATAATGCATTTCTTAGAAGAAGAACTCAATTTGCCCTTTTTCTTTCTTCATAGTTTAAAGAAAATGGCCTCAAGTGTTCAAAAGAGAGTTCAATTTCTAGAAACAACCTTATACCACCATGGTTTAGTCAAAATTTTGATTGAACATCATTTGAGAAAAATCAGAGATAATTGGGAAGAGTTCTGAGTGAGAAATCACTTTGAAGAACCCAAGGAACCTCCACCTGAAGACAAACCTACAAAAATAAGTAGAAGATGGAAAACCTCCAAAACTGAAACTGGTAAAAAAATACAAGAAGGCAGTGAAGAAATGATTTCTGAGAAATTGGCTCAGATTAGGAAGCAGCTTAAGAAAGAGAGGATAATAAGAAAATTTGCCAGAGAGAAAGGAGAAGGACCATCTCAACCAAGACGGAGCCACAGACTTAGAGGGATACTAAAGAAAACAAAGGTTAAAAAAACTGGATTCGTAAATATAGAGGATGAAGAAACACCTACTGAGGAGGATTTTGATGAAGGAGCTCCTGAAATAGACCCAGCACAGCAAGAAATTTACAACTATGTTGAGACATTAGAGAAAAGAGCTTCAGAAAGTAGAGACAGAACTCCTAGTCCACCAAAATCTGCAGTTGATATCCTAAGGAGAGACAAATATGAGTTAGAAATACTCAATATGCATATCAAGAATGAGAATGAAATTCTGAGAGAGCATGTTAAACTGAAAACTAATATGAATTCAACTCTATTTCTACAAATGAAAAAGTTGTACAAGGCCAGTGAAAAATTGAAGAAGAAAAATAAAAAATTAACCAGGCCACTCACAAATTTGAGATTCAAGTTAGTCATAAGGAAGCCCAGAAGGCCTTTGACTACCAGGAAAAGCAGAAGAAGAGGGTTGGATGTCCTTGCAGAGGTCTCACAGTTCATGGAATAGTTGCATGAGGACATGCAAGAACCTAGCAGTGGGGGTATGTTGAGCTCCAAAGATGTTCTTTCTTCCACCACATTCCACTCCATTTCCTTTGTCCATTATTAATTATAGGCTCAAATGATCAATATAATTAATTAAAATTTCTTTAAGAATGTATATCATGACTAACTTGCTATGTTTTTATGATTTTGTCATTGTAGTACTTTTTGAACTAGATCTAGCTACAGAATGCAGACATTCTGTAGCTAGTTGCCGATTCTGCAGTTGTCTTCATGTCTACGTAGGTTCCAGGTGTCATATCAGAGAAAAACACATATGGTCGTATTCCACATCATTCCCTCATCATTTTTTGCTCTCCACGAAGTTTGAATGGAGTTCTATAGGTGGTTATGCACGTGGGAACTCAAACTAGGAGATAGACTCCTAATAGAACAAGGACAGTCTAGATGTTCTTAATCATATTACGAGACCACCATCAGAGTTATAGTTTGATTTTAATTTTGAAAGTAAATTATCCCTAGGTTATCTCAAGAAAGTTATGTAATTTTGTTATAAATATGGCTCGGGAAACCGAGGGACAAGGGTTAGATTTTGTGTTTGATTTCTAGATTTCAGAAGTCCGAGAACACTCTGTTTTGAAGTAATTTCTTTTTTAATGAAAGAATCATCACTTTATTGAAAGCGTTGAGTCAATCTTGAAGTATATTTTGCGTGCTACTCCGGTGGTAGAGGGCCCCTGCTACCTTAGCAGCTTTGTTCATACGGTTTAGATAAGTATTTTAGTCTCATTTTTCATTTCTATCTTAAGCAAGTTTTTGAAGTTTATGTTTCATACTTGTTTACATTAATCATCACAGCTAGACTTAATCTTATAAACTCTTCCAAAATATCATCACGATGAATAAGGCATAGCTGTGGTGTTGTAGATTTTAGTTACATTTCCTTTCGAATTTTATGATTTATGCTTGTTTACACTAAGTGTCATAGTTGGTCTTACTCCTACAAAATCTTCCAAAACATCATTAAAAATGAATAAGAAATAGTTGTGGTATCTTAGATCCTAGTTGTAATTTCTTTCAAATCTTATGTTTATGTTCAATTGCATTGAATAATACAACCACACTTGTTTTTACAAACTCTTCCAAAATATCATTCATATTGAACGAGATGGGATGTAGAATTCCATAGACTAGCTGCATGTTAATTTAGTTATAACACTCTGGAGGTTGATTGCATTTAGTTCAGCTCTGTCACTACATTTCAAGTTTGATAATGGCATTCTAGTTTAACTCTGTTCACTGTACTTCAAGTAGATTAGTAGCACTCTAGTTCAGTCTCAGTTCATTTTGTTTGAAGAAAATATTAATGGCATTTTAGTTTAGTTGTAGTCACTGTATTTTAAGATTGATAGACTGCATTCTAGCCTATTGTTATCCATTGTATTTCAAGTAGTACTAGTTGTCAAAATTAGTCTCTCGGCCTTCATTATTTACAGCTTAATTTTGTTCTGAATTTATATTGATACATCATCACATGAACAGGGGTCAGTAATATCAGTTTAAGGCTTTGATTATTCTGCAAATCTTTTAAAAATTCACCTATAGCCTTTTTCCCAAACATTATTCTAGAAAATCTCTAAACTTCTGAATAAGGCCTAGCAGTGATAAGTCAAGTTGCAGAATAGGGTAACTTCAGCATCATAGGTTAATCTAGAATAGAAACCTTACTGTGTTACAAATAATCATTTCTTTTGTAATATTGTGAGTTGATCGTTTATTTAGGAGAACTTCATTTACACTTAACTTGTCCATTTCTCAAGCTCTTCCAACATATGTTTAATGAATGAATTGGATAATTTCAACCTCATGTTGTGATTTATTTCCTTGCAATGAAGTCATTATCAAGCTTTGCATTTGTTGTTTGCCATCCATAGTTTAGGCTTTTTTCTGTTTTAATATAACCAATAGCTTCTTTTCACCAGCACTTAGTTCTTTCCCTTTTCAAACATAAAACCATAAAACCAAAGAAAACATCATAAAACACTAAACACAACGTACTGAGAAACAAATACCTAGGCACATATAGTGCACCACACTTCAGCAGTTTACTAGCCCTGGTTGACAATTAATGAACTCAATTTAGGAACACTAAGTTGAGCACAAACACTTATATTGATCTATGTTCTAAAACCATGTTAATTTTTCATCATTTTGTTCTACGTTGCAAGTATTACTTCAACAATATCAAATAAGATCCAATTTAACAATTTACTGCTTCAATTATCCAATGACAATAGAGAAATAGTATATAGTAATATTAGCCAAATGCATAATGAAAAACAACCAAGAGACAAGATACATAAAATTTGATCAATGACCAGGGGAAAACCTAACTAGGGGAAAACACTTGCAATTCTTCTTTTATTGGATTGCCTTCAAATCTTCAAAAAAGAGAGTACATCATCTAAGAGGCAAACTAAAACTTTGACTAGCCAATGTCCAATGTCAATTTATAAAAAAATAAATATACCAACGTCAAATATGATGAGGATTAGTCAAATATTGCCAACTATCTAATACGAAAAAAGTCAAAAACAATTGACTACCCTAACCAATCAAGTCAACAATAGTCGAATAATGGTCAAATTTTCTCTAATTTAATTCGTTGAATACCCAGTTAATGCAAACCATTTTTTTCATCAAGGATCAATAAAAAAATCTCCCAAAACATCATTCAACCTTGGTCAACGGAGAGATAAATATATTTTTCATAGTGTGAAATTTTCTACGGTCAAACTAGAAGGTCAACAACATTCAAACTGCTTAGAATTCCTTGATTTTGGTATCCTTCAATGCGGCTTGCAAAAATCAAAATTTTCCAAGCAAAAATGAAGGCAATTGATGTGTAGTTCACCTTGGTTAATTTCCTACAACATAACTACAATTGTTTGCATTGAGACCTACAGTCAACCTCGGTCAAAATTCCTAGAACTTCTTGATATTGGTGCCAAAAGATGCAGCCTAAAAAAATGGAAATTTTAGTGGAAAAACAACAGTCAAAGGATAGGTCAAAGTGCCTGGTCAAAATTATTCAATTCCCTATAACCGCTTTGTAATTCGACCTGCAACAACTCAGTAATTATACATAGAAAAATAGTCGCTTTCCCTTCACATGACGTGTGAGAAAATCATTTGTTCTATTAACTGTACGAACCAATAGGAAGAGGAGAGATAAGATATGTGAGTGTGATGAAGTGCCAAATTAGAATTAAGGTCACTTGTATTTATATGAATCAATGAGGGTGAAAAGACACGTCCTTTGGGCTTCTTGAGCCTACATGTCATTGAATTTGACCTTGACAATTGGCACATGACTGGGCATTAATTCAAAAACACACTTCTCCTTGTTTCATTTGAGTGATCTTTAAGTTAATTTTGGTTCTTTCGAAAAGAGGAATTCAATGCAATAATTATCTCCATCAAATGAGTTGTCCAAAGTGTAATTTCACCCTAGTTTCATAATTTAACAATAATCACATAAAATATTGCATGTATAGGTGTATATCATCAACTTCTAGATGATAAAATCCAAAGAAGGTGGATTTATGTCTTGGACATAACTCAGATACAACCCACATAATAAATTCTCCTTGGAACTCACAACCACAAATATAATACAAATGAATCAGGTGACACACACAGAAGTATTACTTCCAACACCCTCCCTTAATTATTACATGACAAATTACAATATTTGTATTTTTTCACATATGTATGATATGGTCTTCATAAATTCTTACATCCACTCTCGAACCCCATAGACAACGCTCTATGTTCACCATCAAATTCGAGCTACCACCTGACCTCCATTTAAAATATAATTTCTTTTGACCATTGTTGAAAAACTTGCATAATTGATGCTTATTCACCTCCCAAAGGACTATCTTGATACTGAAACATTCTATAGAACTACCACCATCTGTTGATTACATGACCTTCTGCTATGTTCATTAGTTATCTATGATAGAATTCTAGACACTGAATGTCTTCAATAGTAAATTGTTCAACTTTACCTTTCATAAAAGTAACCCATGTTGATGCTCTGAGAGCATGATGAGTCACATTAACTTGACTTGATTAAGAACAACCTGTAACTAATGCTCTTACAACACGACATGTGACACTAGTTTGTTCAATAATTTGCCCATTATTTGTGGTTTTGCATCATGTTTTATAAATTCGCAAATAAACAAAGGAAAAACACAAAAAAATAACATAAATAAACATAATGCATGATAAATGTAAATAACTTAAAGAAGTAAGGTGGCTCCTCTAAGCAAGGTTGGTCCAAATATGGCCATGATATTATCTAACGCAATGGTCATCGCAACTACACTATGTAGTGGTGAAGCAGTACTTGGTCCTATGACCAAGAGGACATAGTAAAAACTATGAGCATGTGAGATAAGGATGGTACTGAGACTAAGCTTGGTGTTTTGGCAACTTCCGAAGTGGAAGAGGCTAGTGGAGAGTCCACAGGAGATTCAATCATTACTAGTTTAGGTGTTGCAACAATAGGAACCTCTTCCCATGAGGGAGAATTTTTCCATGAATGAGAATTTTCCACTTAGGCGAAGCAGAAATAAGAATATACTCAGATTGATTAGTAGCACTTCATTCATACCTAGTGTTCCTTTACCTCTTTAGAGGAATATTACTATCTTCACGAACATTGGGGGAGTTTATTATTATTTAATTCGTTCTTCTATCGTCTCTTCTTTCACTCCTTATTTTTCTCTTCTTTCATGTGACCTGTTGTTGTTGAAGCCATGCTTATTGTTGTAGGACCTTGAAGAGTTTCTTCTTGGATCATCTCTTTTCGGGACAATATCGAGCATAGTGACCCTTTCGATGATAATTGTAGCACTCAAAATCTATATCTCACCTTTCTAAATCCCTGGAATCTCGATTAGATTGAGGAGGTTTCCTTGATTTAGATGGCTTTCCCTTTCCTTTCTTTGCATTCCTTTTCTTTCCTTGAGCAATGTGGGCAATGGGATCTCTATGCTTTCATCCTTGAATTCTTCCTCTAGATATCATCCTTGATTATTCTTGAGTGAGTTTTCCAACAAGCCCATCAAATGGCGAGAAGCTATTTTTGTTGCTTATATTAGTAATAAAGGTTTCCCAAAAGGGAGGGAGGCCTCTAAGAGATATAATCACCAATTCCCTGCCAAGTTTGGTTCCACAATTCTTTGTAATTGATCTCTAAGATGAGATATACTCATAATGTATGATTGCAAAGATTCTCCTTTGTTTATATTTGTGACTTTGAGTTCATATTTTAAAGATATTATTTTATTCAAAGTGTTGACTTCATACATGCCAGCTATATTATCATACATATATTTAAACATTCTCAAGTTTCCAACATACACAAGTAGCTTACCTTGTAAACCACCAGCTATAATTTTATTTTCTTGTTTTTATAGCAACAGAAGAATTTATCAGAGGCTTAGGTGTTCTTTCTTTAATGAAGTCCAAATCATCATTTTTGTCAGCTATGATCTCCAACCCGACTTTCCATGCAACAAAGCTAGATGAGTCTCCCAACTTCTGACACTCCTTGAAGAAAGAGGAAGACATTTTTACCATACAAATTTTCCCTTTTTCGATAAGCTGCTTTAAAATGTATTCTCTTGCTCTATGTATCTTGGTCTTTTCCTCACCTAAGTTCTGAAACCATGTTAATTTTTCATCAAATTTTTCTATGGTGTAACTATTACTTCAGCAATATCGAATAACATCAAATTTAAAATTTTAATTCTTCAATTATCGAATGATAGTAGAGAAATAATATATAGGGTTATTAGATAAATGTAGAATGAAAGACAACCAAGAGACAAGAGACATAATATTTGGTCAATGACAATGGGAAAACCCTTGCAAATCATCTTCTATTATATTGTCTTCAGATGTTCAACAAGGAGGGTACATCATCCAAGAGTCAAACTCAAACTTTGACTAGCCAATGTCTAATGTCAATATACAAATAAATGAATATACCAATGTTAAAGATCACGAGGAAGATTCAAATCTGGACAACCTTCTGATCTGCAAAAAGTCGATAGCAATTTTCCTCCCTAACCAATAAAATCAATAATAGTCAAATCAAGGTCAAATTTTATCTAATTTAATTTGGTGAATACCCAGTTAATGCGACCTATTTTTTTGGTCAAGGATCAATAAAAAAACTCCCAAAACATTAGTCAACCTTGCTGAAGGGAGAGAGAAATATTTCTGTCACAACATGCAATTTTCTACAGTCAAACTAGAAAGTCAACAATAGTGAAACTGCTTAGAATTCTTTGATTTTGGTGTCCTTCAATGTAGCCTGCAAATATCAAATTTTCCCACCCAAAACTGAAGTCAACTGATGTCTATTTCACTCTGTTCAATGCCCTACAACATCTCTACAATTTTCTGCATTGAGACTTGGAGTCGGCCTCAGTCAAAGTTCCCAGAACTTCTCTATTTTGGTGCCAAAATATGTGGCCTACAAAAATGGAAATTTTAGTGGTAAAATAGCAGTCAAATTATAGGTCAAAGTTCCTAGTCAACATTGGTCAATGCCCTACATATGCTTTGTAATTCGACCTGCAACAACTCTATAATTCTACCTAGAAAAATAGTCCCTTGTCCTTCAGACGTGTGAGAAAAGAATTTCTTGTATGAATTGTATGAACAAATAGGAAGAGGAGAGATATGAGATGTGAGTGTGATGAAGTGCCAAATGAGAATGAAGGTCACTTGTATTTATATGAATTGATGATGGTAAAAATACACATCCTTTGGGCTTCTTGAGCTTACATGTCATTGAAGCTGACCTTGACAATTTGCACATGAGTGGGTATTAATTCAAAAACACACTTGTCCTTGTTTGATTTGAGTGATATTTAGGTCGATTTTTGTCCTTTCAAAAAGAGGAATTCAATGCAATAATTATATCCATCAAATGAGTTGACCAAAGTGGAATTTGACCCTATTTGTGTAATTCAACAATAATCACATATAATATTACATATATAAGTGTATATCATCGACTTCTAGATGATAAAGTCCAAAGAAGGTGGATCTATGTCTTGGACATAACTCAGATACAACCCACATAATGAATTCTCCTTGGATCTCACAACCACAAATATAATACAAATGACTCGGGTGACACACATGCAAGTATAACTTCCGGCACCCTCCCTTAATGATTACATGACAAATTACAATATTAAAACACAAAAAATATATTTTTTCACATATTTCTGATATGATCTTCATAAACACTTACATCCACTCTGGAATCCCATAGACAACGCTCTATGTTCACCATCAAATTTGAGATTCCTCTTGACCTCCTTTTAAAATATAATTTCTTTTGACAAGTGCTGAAAAAATTGCTTAATTGATGCTTATTCACCTCCCAAAGGACAATCTTGATACTGAACCATTCTATGGAATTTCCACCCATTGTTGAATACATGACCTTTTGCTATATTCACTAGTTATCTACAATAGAAGTCTAGATATTGAATGTTTTCAATAGTACATTTCTAAACTTGACCTTTCATAAAAGTAACCCATATTGATGATATGAGAGCATGATGAGTCACATTAGCTTGACTAGATTAAGAACAACTTCTAACTAATTTTGCTAGAGCATGACATGTCATTGATCTGGATTTATTTAGGAACGCAACAGAATATAGAAATAACCATGAGCACAGAAATGCAATGGAAGTAATGCTTCATTTTATTAATAAACGAAGGGCTGAAATAAGCTTACAAACACAATGGAAACAAGCTAGGGCGCTGGTAGCGTATCTCTGAGAAGAGATGTGGCATACGTAGGCCCTTGAACTGTGTTACATTGAGGCTCGCAGGCCTATTACAAACATAATGGAAATATATGAGCTAAGGTACTGGCAGCGTATCCCTGAGAAGAGATGTTGCGGCTACGAGTGCCTGAACTATGTTTCAATGTAGACGTGATGGAGATGTGGTGAGCTAGGGCACTGGTAGCGCTTATCTCTGAGAAGAGATGTGTCAGCTCCTAGCCTCCTGAACTGTATTATAATCAGGCTCGAGGGCCTATTTATTATTGAGAAACAATGTATAATCTAAAACTTCCAAAAACCTAACCCTAGGAGATGAAGCGCCAAAACTATGGGCCCCGTTTGGGTAAATTGGTGGTTCAACTTCCCGGGGACGTAACTTTGGCATCCGATCTCCGTTTGACACGCTCAATAGCTTGATAGAAAGATCTATTTGAGGAGTACAACTTTTGAACAAGAAACATGGTCCATGGGCCCATTTTTCTCTCCGTTTTCCCTAAAAGCGTCGTTTAGGGCCTCAAAACAGCTCCAGAAGTTCAGGACCCGAAAAACTGCTAAAAATAGTAAGTTGTGCTGAAACTTACAAACTGAAAGAACTAATGGTGGGGGTTCAAATGGACTCGATGGGTGGCCACCAATATCCACCTGGATTATTAATGCCCCAAAATGGCTCCGGGACTGCAGGATTTGAAAACCTGCTAAAAATAGTAAGCTACGATGAAGTTGAAAAACTAAAAGAATTGATGCTACGGGTCCAAATGGAATAGGTGGGCGGCCACCGATATCCACCTGGATCATTTCTCCCTCCTTAGGAAGCAATGGTCTCCATTGCGTTAAGTTCCTCCATGGGGGGGGGAATTTTGCTGAACTTGGTATTAGATTTGTCCAGGATGTCACGGACTTGTTGGCAGATGTGCTCGATGTAGATGTGCCGCCGGTAGGCAACCGTTGAAGGATATGGGAAAATTTATCCATCATCGCGTTCCTATGTTTCTCGAGGGCCTCCTCGAGCAAGATTTTGATAGGATCTCCTGCTCCCTCGTCTTTCTTTCCTTCCGCCATGGGGTGTCGTCGGGGTTGCAAGGTTGAACTCCTTATACCCTGGCCGCATTGGGGACATGAAAAGAAAAACAGAGAAAGAAAAGACCCCGCTCTGATACCACTGATCCTGATTTATGCAGGAATGCAACAGAATACAAAAATAACCATGAGCATAGAGATGCAACGGAAATAATGCTTCATTTTATTAATAATCGAATGGCTGAAATAAGCTACAAACATAACGGAAATAATCTAGGGCGCTGGTAGCGTATCTCTGAGAAGAGATGTGGCATACGCAGGCCCTTGAAATGTGTTACATTGAGGATCGTAGGCTTATTACATACATAATGGAAATAGATGAGCCAGGGTACTGGCAGCGTATCACTGAGAAGAGATGTGGCAGCTACGAGCGCCTGAACTGTGTTTCAATGTAGACATGATGGAGATGTGGCGAGCTAGGGCACTGGTAGTGCTTATCTCTGAGAAGATATGTGTCAGCTCCCAGCCCCCTGAACTGTATTACAATGAGGCTCGAGGGCCTATTTATTGTTGAGAAATAATGTAGAATCCAAAACGTCCAAAAACCTAACCCTAGGAGATGAAGCGCCAAAACTGTGGGCCCCGTTTGGGTAAATTGGTGGTTCAACTTCCCGGGGACGTAACTTTGGAATCCGATCTCCATTTGACATGCTCAATAACGCGTTAGAAAGATTTTTCTGAGGATTACAGATTTTAAATGAGAAAAATTGGTCCATCGACCCATGGTGCTCTCCATTTTCCCAAAAAACTTCATTTAGGGCCTCAAAACAACTCCGGAATTTCAGGACCCAAATAACTGCTAAAAATAGTAAGTTGTGCTGAAACTGACAAACTGAAAGAACTGATGGTGGGGGTTAAAATGGACTCGGTGGGTGGCCACCAATATCCACCTGGATTATTAATGCCCCAAAACGGCTCTGGGAGTGCAGGACTCGAAAACCTGCTAAAAATAATAAGTTGTGATGAAGCTGAAAAATTGAAAGAATTGATGTTGCGGGTCCAAATGGAATAGGTGGGTGGCCAACGATATCCACCTGGATTAGTCATACTAGTTTGTTCAATAATTGGCCTATTCTTTGTGGATTTGCATCATATTTTATAAAGTCAGAAGTAAACAATGGAACAAACACACAGAAAAAACATAAATAGAGAAAATGCATGCGGCATGCAGATAGCTTAAAGAAGGAAGGTGTATCCTCTAAGCAAGTATGCTCCAAATATGGCCATGATAATTATCTAACGCAATGGTCATCACAACTACACTTTTTAGTGGTGAAGAAGTACCTATTCCTATGACCAAGAGGACTGAGTCCATACTCTGAGCAATGTGAGATGAGGATGGTGCTGAGACTAAGCTTGGTGTTTTGGAAAATTCTGTAATGGAAGGGGCTGGTGGAGATTCCGTAGCAGATTCAATCACTAGTGGCTTGTGTGTTGCAGCAATCGGAACCTCTTCCCATGAGGGATAATTTTCCCATGCATGAGACTTTTCCACTTAGGCTAAGCAGAAATGAGAATATATTCAAATTGATTAGTAGCATTTCCTTCATATGTGGTGTTCCTTGCCCTCTTTAGAGGACTATTACTATCTTCATGATCATTGAGGGACTTTATTATTCTTCAATTCCTTCTTCCATCGTCTCTTCTTTCATTCCTTCTTCTATCATCTCTTCTTTCATGCGACCTATTGTTGTTGAAGCCAAGGTTATTGTTGTAGGGTCTTGAAGTGTTTCTTCTTGGATCATTTCTCTTTTCAGGACAATCTCGAGCATAGTGACCCTTTCGATGAAAATTATAACACTCAACATCTATATCTCACCTTATTGAATCCTTGGAATCTCAATTAGATTGAGGATTTTTTCTTGATTTAGATGGATTTCCCTTTCCTTTATTTGCATTCATTTTCTTTCCTTGAGCAATGTAGGCAATGGGCTCTCCTTTCTTTGATCCTTGAATTCTTCCTCTATATATCATCCTTGATTATTCTTAAGTGAGATTTACATCAAGCTCATTAAATGAAGAAAATTTATTTTTGTTTCCTATAGTAGTAATGAAGGTTCCAAAATGGGAGGGAGGCCTCTAAGAGTTACAATCACTAATTCCTTGCCAGGTGTGGTTTCTACAAATCTTTGCAATTGATCTCTAAGCTGAGATATCCTCATAATTTATGATTGCACATATTCTCCTTTGTTTATATTTGCATCTTTGAGTTGATATTTTAAAGAGATGATTTCATTCAAATTGTTGACTTCATACATGCCATTTATATTATCATACATTTCCTTGAACTTTCTCAAATTTCGAACATACATAAGTAGCTTATCTTTTCAGCCATCAACTATAATTTTGTTTTCTTTTTTTTTATAGCAGTGGAAGAATTTATCTGAGGCTCAAGTATTATTCCTTAAATGAAGTTGAAATCATCATTGTTGTCAGATATGATATCCAACCTAACTTTCCACACAACAAAGTTAGATGACTCACCCAACTTCTTAGGCTCCTTGAAGAAAGAGGAAGACATTTTTACAAAACGATTTCTCCATTTTTCAATCAACTGCCTGAAAATGTATGCTCTTGCTCTACGTATCTTTGGCTTGTCTTCACCTTGGATTTGAAACGATGTTAATTTTTCATCAATTTGTTATATGTTGCAACTATTACTTTAGTAATATCAAATAACATCAAATTTAATATTTTATTTCAATTATTGAATGACAGTAGAGAAATAATATATAAGACTATTAGATAAATGAAAAATGAAATACAACCAAGAGACAAGAGATATAATATTTGGTCAATGACCAGGGAAAAACCCCATGAGGGGAAAACCCTTGCAAATATTATTCTATTAGACTGTCTTCAAATGTTTAGCAAAGAGAGTACATCATCCAAGAGTCAAACTCAAACTTTTACTAGACAATGTATAAGTCAATATCCAAAAAAATAAATATACCAATACCAAAGATCACGAGGAATAGTCAAATATGGTCAAATGTACAATCTACAAAAACTCAATAACAATTGACTAACCTAACCAGTCAAATCAAGGTCAAATTTTCTCTAATTAATTTGGTGAATACCCAGTTAATGTGACCTCTTTTGTTGGTAAAGGATCAATAAAAACAACTCCCAAAACATCAATCAACCTTGGTTAATGGAGAGAGAAATATTTTTTTCACAGCATGCAATTTTTTGTAGTCAAACTAGAAAGTCAACAACAATTAAACTGCTTTGAATTCCTCGATTTTGGTGTTCTTCAATGCGACCTAAAAAAATCAAAATTTTCCACCCAAAACTAAAGTCAATTTATGTCTATTTCACCCTGGTTAATGCCCTGCAACATACCTGCAATTTTCTACGGTGAGACTTGCAGTTAGCCTCGGTCAAAGTTCCCAGAACTTCTCGATTTTGGTGCCAAAATATGCAGCATGTAAAATTGGAAATTTGAAGGGAAAAATAGGAGTCAAATTATAGGTAAAAGTGTCTGGTAAAAATTGTTCAATTCCCTACAACTCCTCTATAATTTGACCTGCAACAACTTTATAATTTGGCTTAAAAAAATAGTTTATTGTCCTTCACATGTGTGAGAAAAGAATTTCTTCTCTGAATTGTATGAATCAATAGGAAGAGGAGAGATAAGATATGTGAGTGTGATGAAGTGCCAAATGAGAATTAAGGTCACTTGTATTTATATGAATCGACGAGGGTGAAAATACATTTCCTTTAGGCTTCTTGACCCTACATGTCATTGAAGCTAACCTTGACAATTTGCATGAGTGGGTATTAATTAAAAAACACACTTCTCCTTATCTGATTTGTGTAATATTTCAGTCGATTTTGGTCCTTTCGAAAAGAGGAATTCAATGCAATCATTATCTCCATCAAAAGAGTTTTCCAAAGTATAATTTGACCCTAGTTGCATAATTTAAAAATAATCACATAAAATATTACATATATAGGTGTATATTGTCGAGTTCTAGATGATAAAATCAAAAGAAGATGGATATATTCCTTGGACATAACTCAGATACAACCCACATAATGAATTCTCCTTGGAACTCACAACCACAACTATAATACAAATGACTCAGGTGACACACATGGAAGTATTACTTCCATCACCCTCCCTTAATGCTTACATGCTAAAGTACAATATTAAAAAAAATGTCACATATGTTCGATATGGTCTTCATCAACACTTACATCCACTATAGAATCCCATATACAACACTCTATGTTCACCATCAAATTCGAGCTACCTGTTGACCTCCATTTAAAATATAATTGATTTTGACCATTGCTGAAAAACTTGCATAATTGACGCTTATCACCACTCAAAGGACAATATTGATACTGAACCATTCTATGGTAGTGCAACCATTTTTGAATACATGACTTTCTGCTATATTCACTAGTTATCTATAGTATAAGTCTAGATACTAAATGTATTCAACAATAAATTGTTTAGCTTAACCTTTCATAAAAGTAACCCATACTGATGCTCTGAGAGCACGATGCGTCACATTAGCTTGACTTGATTAAAAATAACTTGTAGATAATGCTCCTAAAGAATGACATGTCACATTAGTTTTTTCAATACTTGGCCTATTATTTGTGGTTTTGCATCATATTTTATAAAGTCGCAAGTAAACAAAGGAACAAACACACAAAAAAAAACATATATAGAGAGAATGCATGAGGCATCCAGATAGCTTAAAGAAGGAGGGTGGCTCCTCTAAGCAAGGTTGCTTCAAATATGGCCATGATATTATCTATCGCAATGGCCATCACAACTACACATTTTAGTGGTAAAGAAATACCTGGTCCTTTGACCAAGAGGACAGAGTCCAAACTATGAGTAATGCGATATGAGGATGGTGCTAAGGGTAAGCTTGGTGTTTTGGAAACTTCCAAAGTGGGATAGGCTAGTGGAGATTCTACAGGAAATTCAATCACTACTGGCTTGGTGTCATAGCAATAGGAACCTCTTCCCATGAGGGAGCCTTTTCCCATTAATGAGACTTTGCCACTTAGTCTAAGCACATCAATGTAAAGGAAAAAACCAACATGATCATTGCATTGAATCAACCCATCTTGTTTTCTTGATATTGGTTATGAATACCTGAATAATTCTACAAATTACAACACATAATATGTATACAAGAAGCCATGAGGGGGGATTTTTGTTTGAAGATCACTATATACTAGAAAAATTCAAGTCATGATCTTGATCTTCTCCATGTTGAAGAATTGATAGTGTTGGGGAAGAGATATAGCAATGGTATATTATCACATGGATGGTGTCACTTGAAGACATAAATCTACTCAAAATATATCTTCATGCACATGGATCTCTCCAAAGCATGTCTCCTCCCCATCTCCCTCAGTCAAAAAATTTGGCGGCATTGGAGAAAAAGAAATACGTGAATTAAAAAAAAAAAAAAACTATTGGGGAAATTCTAGCATCATTCTGAGCTCACACTCAAATTAAACCATATTGGAAAAATTGGAGAGGAGACATAGTTAAAACAAACACAAATTTCATTACATCATAATCACATAAAATAATACGTATATATATATATATTTGTGTCTGTGTTTGTGTGTGTAGATCATCGACTTCTAGATGATGAGATTCGAAGAAGTTGGATCTATGACTTAGACGCAACTTAGATATAACTCACACAATTACTTCTCCTTGGAACTCATAATCACAACTGTAATACACATGATACGTGTGACACACATGGAAGCATTACTTCCAACACCTTCCCTTAATCCTTACATGAAAAATTACAATACCAAAAAACACATACAAATATTTTGTCATATTTATTTGATATGGTCTTCATCAACACTTACATACCTAATACTACATACTCACTAAATGTAACTAGGAGTAATTATCTCAAACATCTACACTTCTCAAATATGGTGTGGGTCAACATCTCTTTATATTGTATGTAAATTACCGCAGACTACATGCTAACTGAGTGTTAGCCGGAGTAGAAGTAACTATATAAAATAATATTATGCTAAAAAAGGGTGTGGGCCAACTCTTATTCTTAAGAAAAGGTTACTTTAATGGATTTGTTTATTTTCATTAAGTTGATGTGCTCCTTAATGGTTTGTAACTTTCTCTTAATAAACAAAATACATTGAGTGAGAATTTCATTTAGGTGGAATGACTCATAAATCTACCTCCCAATTATTTGGATCTTAATTATTAAAAACAAATTGTTATATATTAAATTCCTTCTCAAAAAATTAAAACCTAGATAGAGGGTTTATGGATTTAACTCTCTTAATTTTGTTTGGAGTTGTGAAGTTTCCTTGGAAATCTTATAAAAAAGTTAAATTGTGCCCAATTTCTCTCTTCATTTAACCATAACTTCATCATTTTACCCAATGCTTAATTATGTTTCAATTATATGGTTGTTCCCATTTTGTTTCAACTTGGTACCACTTCCTTATTATGTTGTCATTAATTTTCTTTGTGCTTGATACCACTTTCTTGTGTTAATAACCATTAAACATATCTTGCTTGGAAGTATGATCTTACAGTTATATAATTTTTTATATATTAAAAGAGAAAGGCACTTGCTTGTGTATCATAGAAAATCTAAAAATGATGATTATTATTATTTATACTAATTTAATATATTTTAAAGTACAATTTTAACACAATTGTGAGAATTCTTTGAATGTGTATTTAATATAATAAAATTTATTTTTTCATTATATTAAATAAATTGTAAAATTATTTCATATGTAAATAGCAATGTGAATGGAGTGAAGTGTCTTAAGTGAGAATATAACTACAATATTATCTTCAAATATTTGTTTTTTTCTATGAATAGGTTTGTTGTGGTTAAGAATTTTGTCAGCAAAGAGTCTCTTTCAAGCAGAAGAAGTGATTGTCAAACGTATAACATGAGGCCATGGAATATATGTAAAAGGTGGGTAAACAAGCATCATAATATATTACAACTATGATAAGATTGGTCATATCTCCTAGGATTGTTGATAACCAAGGAGGAGTGATGTGGCTATTACAAGGCCATAGATAATGCAAAAAATATAGATATATTATAATATAGATTTCATAGTGAAATGGGAAACAGGGAAATGACAAAATAAACTTAGTAAATGTTATAAAAGTAAAAAATTATAAAAGGTTTTACTTGTAAAGCATGGGAATCAACATTCAAGTCTAGTCAATTTAGAGACACACATTCTCTTGGGAGTTTAATATGTATTATAAAGTATATAACTAAAAACAAATTATAAAAAAAATTACTACATTATGGTAATATAGATAAACTGACTACATTTTTTATCACATTACATTTTTTTATCAAATTTAATATATTTTCAAGTAATTTTGCTTAACTTTTTTTTTATTAGAATGATATTTTTTTTCTTTAATCTTATTATAAATTCTTTTACCAAACTTAACATTTTTCCATACCAAAATTATTTTATGTTTTTCATAAGACTAAGTAAACTTTAAGAAGTAATGGAATTATTGAAAAAAATCGCAACATAATAATAAAATAAATAAACATGGTTAATAGCTGCAATGTAACATAGTCTTTGCATCTACCACTAATTAAAGGATTAAAGTAATGTGGCGTCCATGCTTTTTCATTATTCGAGAATTCTTTTTTTTGTAATCGTCTCTATAATCTTTCATTATTCCAGCCTCTGCACACCCTTCCTCAGCAGATCCACACAACAAAAGTCACCTCTACACATATTCCTTTATTAATCCTTGGCACTCTGCACAAGTCCTCTGCAGGAAACTTAAATTGATACCATTCATTCCACCCTTAGCAAGGAGATCAATGGCTCTCATGAAATAGTTGCGTGGAATGAAAAATGCAGATTTTTTGGAGGAAGTTCATTATGCTGATTGTATAAGGCCTCTGCACTGTGCACAAAATCCTGCATAAATGGAAAATTTATTAAGTAAAGAGAGGACTGGATTTCCATAAAATCAATTCAAAGGACTTGTGCGGAGGCGCAGACTAATTGTGGAAATTGTCGTAGAGACTCCACCAAAAGTCACCAACTCGTGATCAAACTTACTAAATAATTATTAAATTAGCATGTGATGCCCCAAATATACATATGATGAAGCTTTCACTCTTGCAATTTAACGCAGTACCAGTCTCACTATTAATGTGAATTTCCATCAACTACTGCAAATATGTCATGGTCATGTCGGTGCCCACATTGACAAACATTGAGCAGAGCACCATGAGGTCATCATCGTGGATGCTTTTACCACTTCCTACTGTAATATTGAACAATGTGTCGACATACGTGTTGCTTATAGGAGGTGACATATCACGACACTAGTTTATGACAGTGAGAAGGGATCCTCGCTGCCTCTGAAGTATATCCACGTTCGACACTAGTTTATGACGGTGAGTAGGGATCCTCGCTGCCTCTGAAGTATATCCACGTTCGGCACCTGGCGCCAATAGTTCAGCATCACCCATCACTAAAATTGGAGCATGGTAATTAAATGATGCTATAGTCTTCACTCTTAGAAATTATTCTTAGTCTTCAACTAACTTAGAAAAATCTCAGGAAGATTCACAGCTTGTAACCTCATCCTCCCACACTTACTCAAATTTAGTGGTCCACCGAGGTAAATATGTAACCACGAGTTACTATGATATGAATCAACCTCCTAAATTTCTTAAAGGAAGTGGAATTGACAAACAAAAACCTTACTGACCTCCCTTAGTTGTTATAGGACCCCAATGGATAAACCACCCTTCTAGGTGCCCAAACCTTAAGTTAAACCTCTTTTTCAGTGACCTGGACTCCAAAATGCTGGAACAACACTACAAGAATTCGACTATAACCCTCTAGTTACATGCCCAAGACTATAAGAGAGTGACTACAATATTTTTCGTCCAGTTTTATGTCTGCGACCGTGAGTTTTGAGGCACTTTTCCAGGTATAGTCTCTAGAAAATTTGCCAAAACTTAATGAAACTTTCCAGAACAATGAATGACACCAAGACAAAGCCTTGAACACAAAAAAATTGTCAAGAACTTGACCTAACCAAGCTTAACCATGATAGCCATTACGTCAAACATATCATGAATATGTAATATACAAGTTATAAATGCATATATGAACATAGAGATATTATACTTATTTGAGAATCATCAATAAGGTATAATGCCCTCTCCAAATAGATGTGTTATAATATATCGTGTCATATATTCATTAACCATTCACTTAGTAATTGAAACATGATGATATTTGTAGCTAAATTTTTTCATAAAACCATGCTTACAACTAGCATATAACCAGAATAATAACAGTAATAAAAAAAACATTAAAGACACATAATAAAAATTACATTTACTCATAAAATTCTAGAGGAAAATATCTCTTATTGACATATGAAAATCAACCAAGTTATGGATTTCCACATACCACTCGACCATAGATTGGGTTGAACCAAAAATCTCTTTCAACTAATCACCCCCATGTCATATTCCAATTATGAATGTGGGATATCATGCAATAAACCAAACATAACCAAACCATGGATTCCACCAAAACACCTCAACCCTCAACAAGTGATTCCACCTCATGGTCAGACATCACTAACCATCACCAGATCGGTCTCTACCAAAGTTTCAAGGGCTGCAGAGCATTTTTTCCAACCCGGCTCCAAGACTAGCAACTCAACCCACAACTTGCCACAGGGCTCTAGAGCGTTTGTACAACCAAGGCTTACAAGACTAGTAACTCAACCCACCATGGGCTCCAGAGCATTTTTCCAACCAAGGATTCCACGACTAGTAACTCAACCCAAGTTGTTCTAGGGATTCCAGATCATTTGTCCAACTAAGGCTCTAGGAACTAATAACTCAACCCATATCCATAAGGAACATGATCACCAATTACAAAAGAAAATGGAAAACCCACAACAACATGGCTATCTAGGAATGGCAAGGCTAGGAAAAACCATTGTCAATCCAGGAATTCCTCCATGCCAATAAAAAATCATAACCAAATAACCACATGCATACACCATGCATGCCAAAACTAGCAAGTAAACCATACATGAAACTAAATACCTAAAAATTAATCGAGATGTAGTTGTTGATCCCATTGTCCCATTGCACTTTCATACTTTCCTTTTCCTTCTTTCTCTAAATCCAATGTGCTCCAATAATGCTCCAATATTTCTCTAAGTGTGCAAGAGTGCGAGAGAGATATAATAGAAGAGATATCCAATATAAAACTGACAAAAGTTAACACTAAAAAAAAGCCATGAACAGACAGAATCCTTTTTATGAATGAGGCCTCTATTTTCTTCATTTTCCTTCAATTTCCTCCTCACACACATCCTGTGACCTTTCACCTTAATTTTCTCTTATTTTTTGTTATTTTCATAAATAAAATGTCAATTAATTCCTCTTTTCCTTTTCAAATGCCTTTTCCAATTTCCTTAGCCATAAATAAACCGAAAGTGACACCCACTCGGATGGGTTTCCCAATATTCAGCTTGGAATACGTGTCCAATGACCTTTGCCTTATATTTTTTTACATGGAAATTCAACCAGGGGTTGTTATAAATCATCCCCCTTGGGGGAACATTGTCCACATATGACCAAAAAACTGTTGAAAACAAAACATACTTCCCATGGAGCTTCATAACAGAAGTTGTTGTAGTATTTACAATAACCACTACTAAAAATATGATAATCCTACCATTTACTAGAGATTTATAACAAAAATCATTATGGTATTTACAATAACAACACATATACACTCATCCACATTTTCTTCAACCAAAAAATAACCATACTACCTTTGGATCTTTGTAACACAACTCGATACGATATTTACAACAATATACACATACAAAAATATGCACATTTTCTCTAACCAACAAATAAA
This sequence comes from Pinus albicaulis, assembly GCA_034641835.2. Classification (NCBI taxonomy): domain Eukaryota; kingdom Viridiplantae; phylum Streptophyta; class Pinopsida; order Pinales; family Pinaceae; genus Pinus; species Pinus albicaulis. Next base: position 612,910,981 of record CM076577.1, on the reverse strand, counting down.
ATGATATAATGCCTGTATTAGCAACAAGGGAGTCTAGAGGCTCACACCTACACCCTCAAAAGTAGTATCGGGATTCACCTCCTTCCCATGATGTCTAGAATCCACTACCAAAGTCAAACCTACATCCAATGTACAACACTATGATCCCGCACCACTTTTACTCTCAATGAATATTTTTTGACTTATTATTCCAGGGCACACTCCAAGTGTGCTTTTGATTCCATATGACAATGCTAATTACCAAAATCAATGTATTCCTCGATCTTCTGTTCTTTGCTACACATTCCCTCATGAAATCTGATCATCCCCTCCCGTGAAGTCACACACCTTCCAAGTTTCACGGGCATGCCCTTCTCTGCTACACATTTCCTTGTGTGACTTCTCCCTTGGCAAGATTTCCTCGCATTGGAAGGTAAAAAAAACAAGGCATATCCCTACCTCAAAACCATCATACCAGTCATAACCTGCTCATAAAAATAAATGGACATTATTGGGTACCAGTTTCCCATAATGGACCTACTCCTGAAGTGCTTTACCAACATTCTATTACATGTTCCAATTCGTTTTGTCGTTGCTGCTAATTCTTGAAATAAGTTTCAACCACCCAATCAGGCATATCCATGCTTTCCTATACCAAGAACATAATTTCACTTATATTCAAAATAAATTCACATTATACCTCATCAGTGGCCCATCAATAAGGTACACCTGCAATTCTATTTACTTCCTATCATGACAAGTCAAACTAGCTATTTGATCGAGTCATCAAAACATATTTCATTTGGTTATCTCAAAATGAAACCATCATAAATTAGAATCATAGATCACATGTAACCATCATAAATCATATTAATTGATCACATGCATAAGAATAACTAGAATAAAACGTTGATGCTTATCCTTCAATTGGTTCTTTGCTTCTACCTATATTCTTTGACCTTGCACACATTGAATCAGTTGCCACACCCGACAAACACCCAGTGCTTCTCTTCAATCACATACAACAACACATGGTGTACAAAAGCACACAATACATATACCTACACCTGACGTACAACACAATACATACACCCACACACAATGTATGCCATCGAACAATATGCACACTTACACCCGGTATACAAAAAAACTCATATGCCTACACCTGGTATACAACACAACACATATGCCTACACCCGATGTACAACACCAAACAATACATAGGCCTATACTAGTTTTACAACACAATACATACATACACCCACACTCAGTGTATCACAACACATACACCTACATCCAGTGTACAACACAACACATACACCTACACCCAATGTATAGCACAACACATACACCTACACCTGGTGTACAACCCAATACATATACGTACAAAAATTACAACACAATGAATACACATGTCATGATACCACAACTACACAATTAACATACATAGTAGCACATATACAGTGACAACATGTACAACATGCATAGAATACCATATGTAAAACATGTACACAATGCCACATGTACACAACACTACCTACACAACATGTACACATCACCACATGTACAAAACACCAAATACACAATGTGTACCCAACACCATATATACACAACACCACCTACGCAACATGTGCACAACACCACATGCATGATGTGTACACAACGCCACATGTACACAACACCCCATGCACGAAATGTACATAATACCACCTGCACACAAAACCCCATGTACGAAATGTACACAACACCACATGTAAAACATGCACACAACACCATATGTACACAAAATTGCATATACAACATGTATATAGCACCATATGTACATAGCACCACATATGAAACATGTACATAGCACCACATATACAATAAGTACATAAAACTATATGTACATAGCACCGAATATAAAACACATACAAAAAACCATATGTACATAACACCGCATATGAAACACGTACACAACACCATATGTACATAGCACCCAATAAGAGACACGTAAACAACACCCTATGTACATAACAATGTTATACAACATCTACAACATATATACAACAATATTACTACACATCCAGAGACGACACACTAACTCTACCAAGAAACCTTTCCTCTAGTGTCTTTCCACTATTCATGCTTGTCTCAACATACCATATATCACATTGCTTTCATTCCGCTGATGTATCTCTCAACATTACTTGTCCATAACATAAAAATAGACATAGTATAATCACATAATATCAATTCATATCCACATGATACTAACCTCATATATATGTAACGGATACTCTTCCCACTTGATTCGTCCTAAAATAAGAACCCCTCCATGTCATTCACCTTCATAAGCCATCATTCCTCCTCAAGAATGACTATTGATGACCCATTCATACAACATACGTACATACATATATACATATAAACTTCAACATAAAAAAATCATGATCCCTCACAACCCTGTCATGAAAAAACATATGTACATACATATACACATATATAGACATCATCATAATCATAATCACAACACAATTATCGTATATCATAAGCTTAAGGTTAATAGAACTCCCTTTACCCATACGATGCATGTAAAACGTTGAGAAAAACATTCCCCAACATAGCGAAGGCATGTGACACCTCAAATCCCTCCAGTTTACCTTTCTTGTTACCTTTCTCATGATTGTCTCTCCATCTTCCATTTATCCGACTGGACCCAACCAATCCAACTAGCTATCATACTCTTACCTTTAGTTTCCCTTATAAATGTACCAGCCTTCATCTGAGTCTTACATTACCTGTTGGGTTTCATTCATCTCTCCCTGAGCTCCATTAACTTTGCTTTTCCCCCAACTGATTCTCAAGACCCTCAAAAAATAAAAGGGAAGAACAAGAAGAAAATGAGAAGAAAACCATGGAAACCTATAACAATACGACACCATAAAAAGAAGTGGCATGGCCATGAACCAACCATAAACAAAATTGAAAATCAAACACAAACAAATCACCAAGCACCGAAAGCATAAAAACTAGCAAAAAAAAACCATGACTTAATCCCCATGGGCTCCCAATGATTCCAAAGCAGAGTTCAAACTAAGCCTTCTCCAACATTCCATCGAAGTCTCTTTTTCCATGCAATCCCTAGACCATACTACCATAAACAGATAATTGTTAGTTTATAAACAGATATAACAATGTACTAGTTATCTTACCTTGTTGTGCCAAGCATATTGTCTTGTAACTGAACACATCCATGTCATATCCAAAAATACTCTAATTCCCTAGACAACTCTAGCTATAACTAGAAATATCTAGTATACCTGTCAAATACATGCTCATGAATATAACACCTATCCACATAATTTCAACGAAATCAAGGTTAAGAAGACTTCATGTATGCAAAGCACTCATTCATTTGGAATTATTGTTTCCAAACATAGCCAAAGGAATTATCACCCATTTCCATTCTTTTACCTTTTACCTTGCTGCAATTGAGTCTTACTATGTATTGCCACATCACCCAGTTGTTAGTTATATAAACATATCAATTGTTACCTTTTTATGCTATTATAAAGTATGCTTCCCTGCAACTAATCACACATGTTAGTCACATGTTCCAAATATCAAGACATTATATATATATATATATATATATATATATATATATATATATATATATATATTTTAAATCAACCTTTATCGAGACTATAACCATGTCATAATAAGCTCACATTCACAAATCATAATACTACAACTAGCACCCACTTACACTCAAGTTCATATCATTTGTCTCAACACATATTGTGTTAGTACAACCATCTTAAAACAAGATCATTCTTTCATGAAATATTATAGACACACACTCATATCATGCAATTAATCAAACATGCAAATAACCTGTAAACATGCCATATTAGATAAACCAAATAGACAACATAATCTAAATTCATATGTCAATATATCTCAGGCGAGGTTATGAAATATGCACAAGTCATTCCAGATTAGTATGACACAATATCACAAATATATCGACTCATACCTGATTATCATAACATACCCATATGCATAGGTCAATCCGGATTAGCATGATACATATAACATAAAGATATTAGGATTTAGTTTCAATAACCACAATAATCATGCATATTACCATAACGAATATAAAAACCATTAACCATCATACCTGCATGTCAAAAATATAATACATGTATGAAATTTTATCTTACCTCGAGGTCACGTGTTGCAACCTCGCTCTACTAATCTACTTTTCCAGCTCTATCTCAGCTAAAAATTAGCATCATAACATACCAACAACATCATGATGACACAAACTACATACACTAACTAATACAATGCATGCATAACAATCATATAGACAAATAACATGCATGCATTACAAACATATTCTTCCCATCCGGTCCAAGTGTTAAAACTAGGAGCTCTAATACCACTCTGTAATCGCCTCTTCCCACACTTACCCAAGTTCAATTGTCCACTAGGGTAAATATGTCATGAGGTGTTACTATGATATGACTCAACCTCCTAGATCCCCTTAAGGAAGTGTAATAGAAAAATCAAAGCCTTACTGACCTCCCTCAGGTGTTATAGGACCCCTAAGGGATAAACCGCCCTTCGATGTGCACAAACCTTAAGTTAAACCTCTTTTTCAGTGACCTAGACTCCCAGACACTAGAAAAACACTACATGAATTAAATTGTAACCCTCCAGTCACATGCACATGCTTGCAAGGGAGTTATTTCAGTATTTTTCATGTAGTTCTATGCATGCGACTGCGAGATCTGAGATACTTTTCCAGGGCTATTATTCATACCACTTCCCATAACTTAATAAAACTTCTAGAAAAATTCATGACACCAAGATAAATCCTTTAACATAAAACTTAGTTAAGAACTTTGCCTAACCAAGCTTAACCATGACAACCATTTCATCAAAAATATCATGAACATATAGGGATCTCATACTTATCTGAGAATTGTCAAGAAGGTCTAATACCATCTCCCAATAGTTGTGTTATCATCTATTAGGTCATACATTCATTAACTATTGATTTACTAATCAAAACATGATGATATTCATAACTAATGTCTCACATAAAACCATTCTTATAAAAAATATATGACCAAAATAATAACAGTGATAGAACAACCATTAAAGCCACATAACTACAAGTACATTTACTCATGAAATTACAGAGGAAAATACCTCTTATTAACATATGAAAATACAACTAAGTCAGGTACTTCCACGTACCACCTGATCATATATTGGGCTGAACCAAATCTCTCTTTCATCTAATCACCCTCGCGCCATATTCCAAGCATGAATGTGGAATCTCATGGAATAAACCAAACATAACCAAACCAAGGCTTTGAGAGTCCAAAATCCCTCAACCCTCAACCAATGATTCCACTCATGATCAAACATTGATAACCATCATCAGATCTGTGTCGACCAAAGTTTCCCACAGCTCCAAATAATTTGTTCCAACATGGCTCCAGGAATAGTAACTCAACAAACAACTTTCTACAAGGCTCCAAAGTATTTTTCCGACCAAGGCTTCCAGTAATAGTAACTCAACCCACCAAGGACTCTAGAGCATTTTTCCAACCAAGGGCTCCAGGACTAGTAACTCAACCTAGGTTTTTCCAAGGCTTCCAGAGTGTTTGTCCAACCAAGGCTCCATGAAATAATAACTCAACCCACAACCATAAGAAACATGAGCACTAGTCAGAAAACAAAATGGAATAACCACAACGCCATGGCTATCCAAGAATGGCAAGACTAGGAAAAACCACTTTCAATGCATGAAATCATCCATGATAATGAAATATCATAACCAAATAACCACATTCATACACCATGCATGCCAAAAATAGCAAGTAAACCATGCATGCAACTTAGTACCTGCAAAGTAATGTAGTTGTATTTGTTGATCCCGTTGTCCCCTTACACTTTCCTACTTTCCTTTGTATTCTTTATCCAAATCCGATATGCTCAGATAATACTCCATGACTTCTCTAAGTGTGCAAGAGTGTGAGAGAGATAGAATAGAAGAGAGCTCCAAGCTAAAACTGAAATAAGTTAACACTGATAAAAATACATGAAATTATCCTTGGAAATCTTTTTATCAATGAGGCCTGAGGAAATCAATGTGTGACCTTTCACCTTCATTTTCTATTATTTTCCATTCTTTTCATAAAGAAAATTTAAATTAATGCCTCTTTTCCTTTCCAATTCCTTTACCAACTTTCTTAGCCATAAATAAACCTAAAGTGACACCCACTAGGTTGTTTTGCCCAACATTCACCTTGGAATACATGTCCCATGACTTGGTTTTATATTTTTTTTACATGGAAATTCAAGGAGGGGTTGTTACATAGCTTGAACCCTCCAAACATATAGATAATGGAGCCACTAGAGAATCATAGATTCAAAAAATTATGTACACTAATGGAGGCTTGACATGTTTGGGATTCACATCCTTTTCACACGATTTTGGATTTATACAAGAAAATATTTTAAGCCATGGTTTTAATATTATTAAAATATGACTCCATGAGGTCTTGGATATATGGTGATCAAGTGCTCTATTAAGGAACTCCTCTATGTGAAGCCACCGGTTCAATTCCTCATCCCGACCGGGGTGATATATTGGACATGATGAAGATGTACTTGTGCCAAGCTTACAAAAAAAATATTATTAAAATATGACACAACCTAGTTTTGGGGAGTTTTTTTGTGGTGTTTCAAAATGATTAAATAAATACTATAGAGGATTCAGATACTATAGAAAACATGCTTAATCGTGGTATCGTACTTGGACTTATTTGTGTGGGATCACAAATGGAAACCAAATGAATACTTTGGCACATTAACAAAGCTCGTAACTGAAAGAAAGCATTAAGCACTCTAAAATTTACATTAATGATAATTTAACATATTATCAAGCTAGCATTGAATAAGCACCAAGGTGAGGATTCAATTATTGACAATTGGTTTAGAGAGTTTGGCACGCTCTAGAATTCGATGGAATTTGTTGATCTTTTAAGTGATAAAATATGAGTCAGTGAGATTAATTAATTCGGTAAAATAAGAGACTTACTTTTTTAATTGATTTTGGTTTATGGTTTTTGAAACATCTGTTTCTTTATTGTGCAATCCTAGTCATAGGGGGATAGAGTCGACATGATTGGTGTGGACACACATGTTGTTGAAGGAGTGAAGAAGTGAAAATAATGGTGATTTCTCTGCACCTCCGCAGTGATGACAACACTTTTTCGATTGCAATAAAAAACTTTGTTTTTAATTTAAATAATACAATCTAAGTTAGCAAAATTAATTAATTTCATAAAATAATAGTCTTTTTATTTATTAATTTTGGTCTATGATTATTAAAACTTTAGTTTTTTATTGTGGAGTCTCGGCCACATGGGGATAGAGTTGAAATGAGATATGCAAACCCATATGTCCATGTTTGTAATGCATAAGTGTAGAGAAATCATCATTCTCTTCACTTTCACACTCTGTCAACAATTTTTGTTGATAGAGTGTGGAACTGTGGATAATGGTTACTTCTCCATGCTTTCACGGTGATGATGATTCTTCTACTCAGTTAATAAGGTTCTTTGTAATATATCCTTTGATTTAGCTATGAAAACTTTCCAAGACTAGGTTACATATTGGAGTAAAATTAACAACCATTTATAGATTGGACGCAATATTAAATGAAACATCTCTCTACACTTTCACTTTCATTCCTGTTGAGTTCCTCATTATTACAATTAGCGAATAATCAAAAAAAACTTATCCAATTTTAAAGATGAATATGGAACTTTTTGGAGATAACCTGTCCAAGGACGAGTTGATTTTTCATTTCAAACTATTGTTCTTTGTGTTGTGACTTCAGTAAGGAGCTTTGGCTACTTTTCCATGACATAGTTAATTTTTTGTTCCATTTAAGAACCATTTTTTCTCTTGTGTCCTTTTTATTTTGCTAAAATGCACCTCCAAAAATAACACTATTGTCGTGGTTATTTAAAAATCCAATTGTCCACAGATAACCCACTTGAGCTCCCTAGACAAATCAATGGAAAAATAAACTATATTAAAATTCATAACACCAAGTTGCCCACATGTCATGTAAAAATTATATCGGGTTTAAATTACATGTTCAAATCCAGAAAAGATAAATGGTTTAGATAACATGTGGATAGATAACTAGAATTATAGAAAACATAGAAAGTTTGGGAGAATATGTAGGTAGATAAGTCGACTACAAATTTTTCAGCTACAAACTACACAATTTCCATGGAAGTCGGACCATGAATCCTTTCAAGGATCCAAATTTGGTGGAAAGATTGAAGAATTTTTGCTCATATCCCACATCATCTTGAACATATGACCCTATCATATTCATAGAACAAAATACTTTTTTTGATTTTAACAATAAATACTACCAACAACTACAATTAAAGCATGGAATTTTGAAAATTGATCAGGATCTTACCTCTTTCATAACAAACCTATCCTCTAATGGAATTATATTTATTAAGAGCTTTGCTACTTCCATAATGAAAATGGGAAACTTCGAGTATTAATATGTAACAAAGGATAAATTAGAAAAAGATGCAGAGTTGTGAATTTTGTATCTTGAAAGAGGATGAAGACATCTAAATTGTAATCATAGATAACTTGTATCACCCAAATAACAATTATATGCCCTAAAAAAGGAGATCTACCATTTCAAATCATTGTAAAACATATTCACATTTAAACTAAATGGAAATCATAGTAAAGGCACCAATTATTGTTCCATATTTATAATAATGCTACATGAAAATACATATAAATCTACATAAGAATATGCATACATGCATATAGTCAAAATTAATTAAAATCTCAACAAAAGGTCCAATAGTATGCCCTCCTATTATAATAATGTTGGAACACAATTATGTTGGGAAATCAACCTTGAATTTTCCACATCCTTACGAAAAGAGTACATGCGGTGTTAATTTAGGTATCTACATATTGAAATTTAGGAGTGTGGAGATTTTGGCATTATGTTGTCTTTGATGTCAACTTCTCATATGATGTCACACTCTTGCTTTTCCCAGCTTGTATATGTATCAATGATGACTACAAATATTTGTTGAACTATTGGAAATGATATGAATGCTTGTACAGGCGTTGCATTAGATGAGAAGAGTTTTGGCAGATTAGTCATAGATTGTATTTGAAATAGATTGAATAATTTGAAGTTTAAAAAATATACGCCACTTTCCTTCAGCAAATTCACATACATATGCTACTTAACTTCAACAAAGTCGCATATACATCCTGAAGGCGAAATTCCCGATTTGTGTGTGCACATAAAATACCATGATCATTTTCCATGGTAGTCACCCATAGTTTTGCGACAATAACATCTATTCGATCCCATCAGTAATTACTAACAACATTACCAAAGGAGTTTCATGTGGTATTGGAAAGAAATTTTTTTATATAAGATAAGAATATCAAGGAGTTGTTGTGTGCAATGTAATGTATTATTCATATGTGATACGATTTGAAATAGATGTCCAGTAAGGAGAAAGGAGAAGGCTTAGATCTCATATTTCAGAAAGTATATTCAAGACTAATGGATATAGTTTCCTGATATTTTGATGGTTGTGTAGCTAACAATGTTAAATATGTTGTTACAATGATGGCGTGATCTGAATTTGTTTGCAGTGGTTTGTAATTTTGATAGTGTAGCATGCAAAAATTATGTTATGTTTGTAGTGAAGGTTTGATTCAATAATTGAATACCTGTACGCAATTTTTCCTCTGTAATGTTGCATATTTATATAGACCTACTTCAATATAGTGGCATATACATTTGAGTTAATAAGTTTTAACTTTGCTACATGATCTACATTATGATAGTTGTAGTGATGTTGAATTATGATTATAGATGAGATCAATTTTGAACAAAAAGTATTGTCTAAGAAGTATTCAGTGATTTGAAATTTGTACGTGGGTTTTGAACATAAGAAGTGCATAAATACACAGATCTATTTACTGGAAGTAGCATATATCTTCTAGGATTTTCAATTACTTCTTGGTTAATGAATTCTTTATTATTGGTTATTTTCTATCAAAGATGTCTTGATTAGGATGGATGGTATTTGAAAATTTCAATTGAATTGATTTAGTTATGTCTTCATTATTTATTAGTGATGATGCAACATAATTGTGACGAGGTATTCAATGATTCAGTATCGGTATATCTATGATTGGTTGTTTCAATTTTCATTGTTTGTACTTAGTGATTCAATGGTCGAGTGATTCCATTTTTCAATATTCAGTATTAGGTGATTTGATATATATACGCAGGTTTCATTACTCAATACCATGTACATACAAAAATTTGCTTCATAGTTGTGTATACTCTCTGGAGTAATGCAGGTTGATTAAACTAAATACTTATTGTTGGTTATGATTAATTTTTGTCACTATGATGTATGAGAGGGTTTAGATGGTAGTTTTTATGCTGGTTAATGAGAATAATTTTTCTTTGCATTTGGCATCTTGATAAAGTTGATGAAGCAAGGGATTGAATGGCTTTAACATCTTGATGAATTTACTGTTGTACATATTCATAAACTATATTTGATGCAGAGAAAGTTTGAAAGATAATAAGTTTTGGTATTCAGTGGTCAAATATATGTATGTAGATATTATATAAAAAAGGTGCATATATACACATATATCCTTAATGATAGTCACATATATATTATTCTTTGAATAGTTTTTACAGTGCTTCTAGAGACATAAAAATGAATAAATCTTCTTTTTTTGTCGATGTCCATCAAAGATGTATTTATTATTATTATGATAGTTGTTGATCAGAATTTGGTTCTTGATCTGGTTGATCTATGATTTGTTGATGATTGGTATATGTTCTTGATGATGAGCATGGTTGAGTATTAGGCTTGGTTTTTTATAGATTGGCACTACTTGGTTATGAAAATATTTTCTTTAGTTTGGAATATGATAAAGGTTTACAGTACAGTGACTTGGGTGGCTTGATATATTGGTTTGGTCAATGTTATGGTTGTAGAGATATAAGCAATGTTAAGTGATTCAGTTATTGGTATTTTTTTCTTAGTTTGATAAGTGATTGGAATTATATTGGTCTTGGTATTCATTTTTTGGTTCAATGATTAAGTGATATATTGATTAAGTGGTTGCCATATTGGTATTCAGTATTTCTATTGGTCTTGAATGATTCATTATTTGGTTGGAGATTGGTATATTAGTTTGATCAGTGAGAAAATTGGTATTTAATGGTGATTCAGTGATTATATTCAAATTATGTGATTTGGTTTGGTATTATTGCCAGTGTGGGTCTATTTTGAAAATTGATGAAAGGTGGCCTACATGTTTTTATTTTTGGATCTGGTGTGAAATATTATGAAACGTGGTCCACAAATTACTGAGGGTTACAACCTTTAGTGGGGGGTACAATCTCCCTTCCGGTAGCAGTCGGTATATGAAATTAGGGAGTTGTAGCTCCCTTCGAGTGAGTGTTGAAGATCAAGTGGAGGTTATAGTCTCATGAAAGTAGGAGCCTATGTGATGGTAATAGTTTGTGCTAGTACAAGATGTAATGATGCATTTATTTATATAATAAGAAATAAGATAAAGATGACAACAATGGTGGTTTTTTCCCACTTTAGGTTTCCACTTAAAATATTGATGTTCATATCTATTTATTATGTGTTGTGATTTATTTGTTATTTATTTCATATTCAATGGATTTGAACTAATAATTCATTGCTTAAGTTAAAAATCCTATGGAATTTATGAAAGTTAAGTAGTCTAGATATACGCAGTTTGAATTCATTGAAGGCACATAAACACATGAGTTGTCTTAATAATAGTAGCGTACAAAATTATAAATGTGAAATTGAAAGTTAAAGTAAATTATAAATAGTATCAGAGTAGGTCTCTCTAGTAGAATCTTGGCCGCTTGAGGGTGGATCAAGGATAACAGGAAAGAAGCACTAGAAGAAGGCAAGCTAAAGGAAGATATCAAGCTAAGAAAGTAATGACAATGATGTATCTGATGTCATGGAAATATATGCATTAACAAATCAAGGAAAATCAATAGCAGAACGAGCCAAATTAGATATTATGGATAATCAAGGTATGCTTGTACTTTATGATACTAATTCCCAACGTTTGAAAGAAAATATGAAGTATAAGATATTGTGCCTTAGATTTTATTTTTTGGATTTTAGTTTGTAGTGGTTATACTAAAAATCCACCATCAAGACAAGGTATTTAAAGGAATAGTGAGGCAATAAATACTATATTTTGTAACATAAATAATTTAATATTAGAGAAAGTCATGCTTTATGAAATTGCAAAGGAAGTATGGGATAATCTATAGGTCATTTAGAAAGGAGAAGGAAAACATGTAAAGGAAAATTTTTGATCAAGTAAACCAACATGTAATTATGGTGTGTCAAAAGATGAGAGTTATCATGAAACAACTCATGTTATATCCAATGGAGTTATTGATTCAAAATAAGAAAATTTAGGAGAAGTACTTAATCTTAGAAGATATATTTATTTTTCTTTGAAAAATGGTAACAATATTGAGAATAAGTTGTAGGTATATAAAAACAAGGATCGTGATAAATCAATAAATACTGTAGAAAAATCTGAACAACTTAATGAAAGAAAATGATATTATGAAGGACTTAAAGCTCAAATCATATCCCTAAGTTCAGATGTGGAAAATACACAAAAATGAAATAAAGAGCTACTCCAAGTATTTGAAGATCAAGATAATGGGGTTAAGGAAGAGATTATCGAATTAAGGAAAAAAGTAGAATAAGTAAGAAAGTTTGAATAAGGAATGAGGAAGAAGTATATGGAAAAGGAAGATCAATGTAAAAGACTGGAGGTTGAGGAAAGTATTCTAAAAGTTAAATTAATAGAAAAGGATAAACATTTGAAATTCCATGATAGTACCAAGATATTGAACAACATTATTAACATTGAAAGACCCCCATTCGTCAAATTAGGCCTTGGTTTTCATGAATATGTTAAAAGAGAATATAATTCATAGGTTTGTGCAAGAAAATATAAGGATAACAAAGTAAACATTGAAAAACATGATAAAGAATTGAAAATTCAACTAGGCCACAACCAAGGACAATGAATTTTCAAAGGAAATCATTTGCTCCCAATTTTAGAATCAATAATCGATTCTCACCTTGAACAATAATATTAAAAGTTTTATCTGGCATCACTATGGGCACATGGCATCAATTACAGAAGAAGATTATTCAAACCTTAAGAAAATGGATTTTACACAGGAATATCATCATCTTTGAGGTACTCAAGTTTATTTTAGGGGTATTTCTCTCATGCAATATATTTCATCACATAACTATTGATTGCAATAGGTGGAATATGAAGAAAAAATATTGTAATTATATTGCTTCCTTCTATAGTCATGTGAACAAGATTGGGCATGCAGAAAAAAATGTAGGAACAAGATAATGGGTTCAGACAGACAACAAGTTCATTTCCTCCAAGGCAAGAAACCATACAAGAATATGTCCACCAAAACTTCTCATATTAAGTAAAAGGAAGATGAAAAAGTTAATTGGGCTTGCTCTATGTTCATTTGAAGAAGAATCCCAATGGCACATAGATAACAGATGCTCTTATCACATGTATGGAAATAAGAGAAAATTTATCTTTCTTAATAAAAACAAGAGTGGTAAGATTTATTCTTGGAAATGGTATATCTGCAAAGGCATTATGTATGGGTGATGTTGATGTTTATATTAAGAACAGAAAAGTGACAAATGTATTGTTTGTCGACGGGCTAAAAGATAACATTCTAAGTGTAGGTCAAATAGCTAATAAAGGGAATGTAGTTGTATTTACATTAACTGGATGTAAAATTATAAAAGAAGAAGCTGGAAAAACTATAGCAAACGGATCCAGAAATGCAGATAAATTGTATGTACTAAAGAAGAATCCATGCATAAATAAGAGGTTTATCTCCTTTTATTAAAATTAAGAGTAAAAGAAGACAAACCCTACTATAGTGTATTGTACTTAATGCATACTTCTAACAGTGACCGCAGAAATGTGAGGTACACAGCCTCATAGAAAGTAGATGATGACTATCAGGTCCACAGGATCAGTGGTATAGGATATTTGGGGGAGATGTGCATGTGTTCCTTGATGATGATGATTCCATATGTGTTACTATATTATTATTTTGGTTACTAATGTTGCATCTAATGAAGTAAATGTGATCAAGAACATATATGACATGTTCAGGGGGGGTTGTGGACATTCAAAATCAACATTTCATGTATGCACTTCTTATGAATGGCAGTCACATGTCTACGTTTTTATTGACTTAGTTAGTCACGTAAGTTTATCTTAGATGATAAAGAAGTGGAAAAAATTCAGCGAGAGCCTCTCACGATTCCATCAGTACATTATTGGATTTTTTTATTTTTTCACTAGTTTGTTGCAGTTTCTTAATGTTTCCCTTATGGTGTGTGGAAAAATATTTGCTCATAATGAATGTTGAATTTCTACACTACCTTATTGTTGATGTTGATTTATCTCTTTAATTATGTTAGGAAGGAGATAATGTGGTCAAAATTGATAATGAAGAGTTGGCACAGGTTCAGGGGGAGCATATTTTATGCTTCTAACGGTTAGTTGTTGGCATTATAGTCTCTTGAGAAATCGTTATTACACAATGTTTCCTATGATGTGTTCATGGCTATTTTTGTTATCATCATTCCTATTTCATATATGTGATGTTGTCATTATTACATGGGTTATCGATGACACTTGGATTTCATGTAGTGAAGTGGTGGATGGTGCTTTATTATTGTTGCTATTGTATAAATCAGACTCTCGAATGCACTTGATGAGGAAAAAATGTATGTCGTGCTCATTATTGATGGTTGGTTATTCTCTTATTTTTCACATATGTCATTGGTGCATGGAGAAAATTTATATATGTTGCCTATGGTGTTATGATGCAGTAGATTGATATGATATTTCTACCTGAGGATTGTGGGTCCTCTCATATGTGGAGAAAATGTGTTAACCTTGATGACATGAAGTCAAGGGCATGAGATGCTAACAATTCCTTATTGCACAATCTTATGATGTTGCTAAAATTGCTTTGCATTTCTTGGATGCATTTCATATTTCAACATGTGTTGATGATATTGAAGATGCTAATGCTACATTATGTTTATGTTTCTATTATTATCTCATTTATGTTACTTATGTCAAATGATTACGTTAGAGATACTTATATGGTGCATGGTGGTAGTTGATGATTATCATGGTTTTTCTATGAAAAGTTCATTGATGAGATCCTTGTTTATAGATGAGATGTTGCCCAGATCATAGTTTATTTATCATGGGTTCCATATCATTGTATAGGGATTTCTTTGAGGAGAGAACATTTGTGCACATTTGTAAAAGTTATGCATAATTATTAGTTTATCTTGTCAATGTATTGGTCATGAAAAGACCCATGTTGTAAACATTAGTCATGTATGGGCTATTGGGATCAAGACATGTCATATATATAACCCCATTTTTTTGGGTGATTGAAGTAAACACGAGATTGTAGAGTCATTGACTATAGGAGAGGTCATATTTGAGTCATAAAGCATTGTAATTATATTTCCTATCTCTAGAAGGTACGACATATGATCAGGGGGAGTGTGGTTAGTATGAAAGGTCACGATGGTGCAAATGAGTTCTTTGTTTCACTTCAGCAAGAGAATATTTACAGTGTTGAGCTTTACAGGCGAAGTAATTATTAGCATGGATCCACCCTTTGTAGTTTATGTCAAAGGGGGAGAGAAGACTTGGTGTTTGCGGAAGGTTTCCAACAAGTCCAAAGGGGTAGATTATTGGTAATATGTTGTCCTTGATGACAACCCACATGTCAACTATGACATTAATGTCAACCTAGATATAATATGAGGTCAACCCGAATGTTAAATTTTTTGTCCTTGATGCAACTTGTCATATGATGTCACACTCTTGTTTTTCCCATCTAGTCTGTGGATGGATGGTGACTACAGAGATTTGTTGAACTATTGCAAGTGATATGAATGGTTTTACAAGTGTTGCAAAAGATGCAGAATAGTTTTCACAGATTAGTCATAGATTGGATTTGAAATATAATGAAGAATTTGAACTTTTAAAAATATATTCCACTTTCATTCAAAAAAATTGTGTACATATGTTATTTCCTTTAGTAAAGTCACATATACATCTTGAAAGTTAAATTCCCTATTTTTGTTCGCACATAAAATACCATGATATTTTTTCATGGTAATCACCCATAGTTTTGTGACAAAAATGTCTATTTGGTCCCGTAAAAACTTATTAACAACATTACAAAAGCACTTTCCTATGGTATTGGAAAGATAAAAAGATATATAAGAGAAGGAGATCAAGGATTTTATGGGTGCAATTTAATGGATTATTCATGTGTGATTTGATTTGAAACAGGTGTGCATGAGGGAGCGAGGAGAAGGATAAAATATGATAGGTCTAAAAGTATATTGAAGACTAATGGATGTAGTTGGCTAATGTAATTATGGTTGTCTATCTAATAATAATAGATATGTGGTTACAATGATGGTATGATCTGAAAGTGTTTGTAGTGGTGTGTAACTTTGATAGTGAAGTATTTATAAAGTATGTTATGTTTGAAGTGAAGGTTTGATTCAGTAATTTAGGATCTGCATGCAAATTTTCTTCAGTAATGTCGGTATTTACATGAACTTGCTTTAGTATAGTCATGTATAAATTTTGAGTTAATAAATTTTAATTTTGTTGCATGATCTGGGCTTTTGATAGTTGGAGTGATGTTGACTTATGATTATAGATGAGATTATTTTTTAACAGAAAGTATTGGATAAGAAGTATTCAATGATTTTAAATATGTATGCGGGTTTCGAACATAATAAGTGCATATATACACAAATCTATTTACTAGAACTTGTGTATATCTTCTATGGTTTGCAGTTGTTGCTTAGTTGATCTATTTACTGGAAGTTGTGTATATCTTCTATTGTTTGCAGTTGTTGCTTAGTTGATGAATTTTGTATTATTTTTTTTTGTTTTTCAATGATGTCTTGATCATTATGATGGATGGTATTTGACAGTGTTGAGTGAATTGATTTGGTTATGGCTTGATTATTGATTAGTGATGATGCTACAAAATTGTGATTGGGTATTAAGTGATTTATTATTGGTATATTATGTGATTGATTGTTGCTGTGATTCAATGTTTGTACTCAATGATTCAATGGTTCCATGATTCAATTTTTCAATATTCAATATTTAGTGATTTGAGATACATACACAGGTTACATTCCTCAATATCGTGTAAATATATAATTCATAATGGTTGTGTATATTATCTGAAGTAATGCGGGTTGATTAAACTAACTACTTGTTGTTGATTTTTTTTTATTATTGTGACTGTTATGTACGAGAGGGTTTAGATGACAATTTTTTTGCTAGTTGATTAGCATTTTTTCTTGGTAGTTGGCATATTGATAAACTTGCTGTAGAAAGGGATCGAATGACTTTAGCATATTCATGAATTTGTTTCAGTATGTATTCACAGGTTATGTTGGATGCGAAGAAAGTTTCACAAAGAATAAGTTTTGGTATTCAGTGGTTAGATATATGTACATAGATATTATACATAAAAGGCATGTATAAACATAAATATATTTAATGATAATAATGTATATATTATGATTTGAATAGATTTTATAGTGCTTCTCTCACAATAAAAATGAATAGATCTTCTATTGTTTGATGATGTCCGTCAAGGATGACTTTATTATTTTTATGATAGTTATTGATCAAATTTGGTTCTTGATATGGTTGATGTATGATTGGTTAATAATTGGCATATGGTCTTGATGATGAGCATGGATGAGTAGTGACTTGGTGCTAGACAGATTGGCACTACTTGGTTATGACATTATTTACTTTAGTTTGGCATCTGATAAAGGTTTATGATATAATGACTCAGTTGGCTTGACATATTGCTTTGGTCAGTGTTATGGTTGCAAATATATAATTAGTATTTAGTAATTCAGTTGGTGTTTTTTTATTAGTTTGATCAATGGTTGGCATTGGTATTGGTCTTGGTAGTTAGTGGTTGGTTCAACGATTGAGTGATACAACGATTCAATGGTTGTCATATTGATATTCAATATACATATTGGTCATCAATGATTCAATATTTGACCATGTCTTGGTATATTGGTTTGATCAATGAGAAAATTGGTATTTAATTGTGATTCAATGATTATATTTGGATTATGTGATTCAATTTTGTATTATTATTAATGTGGGTACAGTTTGAAAATTGATGAAAGGTGGCCTGCAAGTTTTGATGTGTGGATCCAGTGTGAAATATTATGAAACATGGTATACAAAGTATTGAGTGTGTCAGCCTTTAGTGAGGGGGTAGGAGCTCCCTTTCGGTAGCAACCAATAAATAAGATGAGGGGGTTGTAGCTCTGTTCCAATGAGCACTGGAGAATGAGTAGAGGTTGTAGCCTCCTGAAAGTAGGGGCATGCATGCTGGTAAGAGTCTATGCCAGTACAAATTGTAATGAATCATTTCCTTATATAATAATAAAAAATACAGAGACGATAACAACAGTGGTTTTCTCCCACATTGGGTTTCCTCCTAAAATATCAGTGTTTATATGTGTTGATTATGTGTTGTGATTTATCTAATCTTTACTACATATTGAATGGCTAATGAACTAATAATGCAATGATTAAGTTAAATATATGATGGAAGTTATGAAAATTAATTAATCTGGATATACGCAGTTTTAATTCGCTAAAGGAATGTACACATTGATTTTTCTGAATAACTGTAGTGTACAAAATGATAAATGTGAAATTGAAATTTAAGAGTGAATAATAAGAGAATAATAAGAAAAAACTTATGCAAATTTAACAATGAATATAACATTTTTTGGAAAGAATTTGTAACAGGGCAAGTTGATTTGCACTTTGAATCTATTGTTCTTCGCGTTGTGGCTTCAATAAGGAGTTTTGATTACTTTGCCTCAACATAGCTAGTTTTTCTATGCCATTCAATAACCATGTGTTCTCTTGTGCCTTTTTTATTTTGGTAAAATGCACCTCCAAAAAATAACACTAATGTAATTTCTATTTAAAAAACCAATTTTTCACAGATAACTTGCTTGATTTGCCTAGACAAATCAATGGAACATTAAACTATAATGAAAATCATGACACCGAGCTGCTAACATGGCATGTAAAACAAATATTGGGTTTAGATAAGATGTTCGCATCTAAAAAATATGTAGTGTTTAGGTAACATGTGGCAGATAACTAGAATTACATAAATGATAGAGAGATGGGGAGAATATGTAGGAAGATAAGTTGAGTGTTGTTTTTTCAACAATAGATTGCGCAATTTCCAAGGAAGAAAGACTACAAATCCTTCCATGGATCCAAATTTAGTTGCAAGAATGAAGAGTGTTTGCTCATGTCCCACCTTGTGTACCCAACGATATTACTGGACTAAAAAACTTTGTTTGCTTTTGAAAACACCTACTACCAATAACTACAATTAAAACATGGAATCCTATATATTGATTAGGAGCTTACCTCTACTAAATCAACAAAGGGTATTGTAATGAACCTGGACTCTAATGGAATTAGATATAGTAATAGCTTTCGAAACATTAAACCCTTTCGAATCGATTTCAGCCATCGGATTAACTACGGACCTCCCTTATGATGACATCAGTTGCGTGGAACATAAGATGCAGTGAAATTGGATAGGGTAGATTACACATCACCGGACACTAATTCAGGTATACCAAATGGCTAGTTCATTGTAAACATTTTTTTACAAAAGCCGGTGTGGAGCCTATGAGAAAAGTCAATTTCTAAATCACATAGCAATATCAAATATTGAATTCACCAAGGATTGAATTCAGTGAACCCCTAGGGAATTTCACATTGCTCGCATTCATTAAGAAAATTGACCTGCACAAAATTGGATGGAAACTTCGATATGAGTGCAATTTTCTAATCTAAGGTTGTACTCAATTGATGATGTATAGAGGGATCAACCTATTTCATGAAGCAAAACATACAAAACTTCGTTGGTGCTAACAGAGAACTACAAACTCTTATGATTTTAATAATAATTGCAACGTGCCTCTTATTAGTCCATACCTTTAGCAGGACTATAGTGATCGCTCGATCCTTGAATCTTTAATAATTCACTCTTTGACTGAATTTTTTTTCCTCTCTTGTAATTTAAACTAAAGTTTTATGTTGGCAATCTTATTCATCAAAATTTTAACCAAAGTTATAGTCTAGAAAATTTTTTAGCTCTTATTGCAAAGATCACTTGCCTGAATGCAAGAATGTTGGGAAACCTTTTTTTATCCTAAGTCTGGTAGTGTCAAAGTTTTCTAATCTAATTTTATCCTAAGTATCATAGTGTCAAAGTTTTCTAATATAGAAAGTTTTCTGATATCCAAATTTCTATTGCGCAACACATTTTTATATCTAAACATTTTGCTAGACATTTTTTTATATCCAAAATTTCCACGTGGGCAAAACTTCCTTCAAAGGCCCTTCCACATGGCTATCTGGAATTTTCTAGATGGCTTCCTGTCTACATGCAACTCTGGTTCCTTGTTGGTCTAGCATCGTAAAGAAAACTGGAAAGACTTACTCAAGTGCATTTCATTGCTTCTCTCGAATTATGAAGAAAGTATCTTACTCAAGAGAATTTCATGTAGAAATATCCAGACCTACTCCATAGTACAACAAGCTATGCAGAGCCATCCCTCCCTCCAGAGGGAAGCATGCTGTGAGAAAGCTATGTGGAGCCATCCAGGAAACTGGGATGACTGGTTCACCATTTCATGTAGAAATCTCTGGACCCGCTGCAAAACGCAACAAGATATGGGGAGCCATCCCTCTAGAGTGAAGCAAGCTATGTGAAGCCATCACGCTACTGGGGTGACTAGGTCACCATTTCTTCATCACCTGGGACATTGTGGCTAGCGATTTGGCTTTGAGAACCGACAAACATTAATGCCTATAGTTTGGCTTTAAGAGCCAAAACAGGAGAGATGCAATGGTTAACCTCAGGTTTCTGCATGAAATCGATCTTTCTCATTTCCTTTCAAGTCTTGTCTCCCTTCTTGCATGCTAGTTTTTCTTGGTTGACTTGGAGCTGGTCTTACCTGCAATGAAAGGTGATATGGTCATTCGATTTATTATATTCAATGTATATCGAAAGTAGAAGAAGTCGAGAATGAGTTCAAACCTCATCGATTTCTCTTTGCATCTCCTCTGGTAATCCATGCTACAGCCAAATACGCAAACAAAAAAATCACTGTAAATTTTATGTTACTCATAATATTGGTGTGCATTTTTTTACTATTTTCAGTGCAGTGAACAACTTCAATATAGATCATGGCTATTTATTATAAATTCCATTATATGAGTTAGGTAATTTTATTTCTATTCAAAATTTCAAAAGAAACTTTTTAAATCCAAGTAATATGAGTAAAACCTTGGTCTGAGTCTACCTTTGTTATATTTTCGAAAAAGGATTCCTATGAGGTTCACCTTCTGTCATCCATTCCTCGGGGGAGGAGATTTGCAAGGGGGGGGAAGACATTTTATCTATCCCAGATGAAAGGGTTTATGATTTGGAATCCCTATCTCCCGATAATTTTGGGGGACCTCTGACTATAGGGGAGCGACTGGGGAAAAATTAGGGTACCCCTGAGCCTGTGCTATCGCAATGAAGGTTGGAGAACCAGACTTCTCCGACAAACTCAGTTGGAAGCGACTTAGAGCCTCTGCTGACAGGGATTAACCCAGTTTTGATCCCTCTTAGGGTGGACAGGGGCCATGAGGAATCCTTGACCTTACCGACCTATCCTGAGTTATGGTCAAATATTACTATAAGGCGGGGAAAGGATAAAGTCAAGAAGAAGAAGAAATTACTGCAGATAACTGATTTAGAGGACATGTATCCGGACAACAATTTTAGGAACGTCCCTATTTCTCTGGCTATCAATCGGGTCCTTGGAGCTTTGACATAGGAATCAACGGTACCACCATGAAGCTAGTCTCTCTCAATATCCGGGGATTGGGGGGGTGAGCAAAGTTTCTTGTGATCAAAAATTTCTTCTTTCTTAGTAAACCTTCTTTTATTTTTATACAGGAAACTATGAACTCTGTTGATTGTGCTTTATTGTACTTTTGTGCCATATATCCAAATTGGCACATTGTGGCAGTGGACACGGAGGGTCAATATGGAGGTTTGGTGGCCCTATGGGATCCATCCTATACATCCCTCAGATCTTTCAAATTCTCTGGTGGCATTCTATTGTCGGGGCATTGCAGGGGCTTTTCGGAGCACATAAATCTCTTAAACATTTATGCCCCATATAAAAAAGGGATGGATTTTTGGTAAAATTTGGAAGTGAGTGGAGTGCTGATACTCCAAAATATTATTCTTGCAGGAGACTTAAATTGCATTCTTAATGAGGGAGAAATATGGGGAAAATTTGGAAGAAGGGATCATCTGGTGGGTTTCATCAGTAATATTCTTAAAGAAGCTAGAATTAGTGAAGTCAAATTCACCGAGGGGGCACCTTCTTGGTTAAATGGAAGAAAGGGGGAGGATTTTATAGGAAATCTGCTGGACCGAATTATGATTAGCAATGCTAGACAACTTGCGGGCGCAGGTTGAGGACTTTTCGGTTTCTGATCATCGGCCTATCTCTCTCTAGCAGGTCTTTGAAAATAGAAATGGCAGATTGCCCTTTAAGTTTAAGAGGACATGGTTGGAGTGTGAAGGTTTTAACTTAATAATTAAATCTTTCCTTAGATCTCATCAGCGACAGGATGGAAAATCTGTGGCTTCATTTATACTGAGCACTATGAAGGAGTTAAAAAAGAAGATCAAGACTTAGGAATGGAACCACCGAAAGAAAACAAAGGAAAGAATTTTGGAGATCAAAAGGGAAACGTCGAAAATCCTTCAGGATATCAGGAAGGGGTGTCATCCTAATGACTAATGGGATCAATTGAAGAATTTGGAAGAGGAATATGGCAAGTTTCCGGTAGAGGAAGAACAGGAATGGAGGTTAAAAAGTCGAGCAACATGGCTTGAATGTGGTAACAAAAACACTAAATTTTTCCATAAGATGGCGAATGGGAGGAGGGCTATGAATGCTATTTGGGAAATTGATACCGTGGGGGGGGGGGGGGGGAGAGGTCTACACCACCAAAGAGATTAAGAAGGAAGCCTTAAATTACTTTATTAAGTTATATGAGAAGGATTATAGTCAAAATATTACAACCCAGCTGGAATATTTGGAAAACTATCCTGTTATGTTCGACAGTAATGACCAGAGGATGCTGAAAAAGAAGGTTACTATAGAAGAAATTAGAGATACTTTGAAATCCTTTGCGGTGGATAAGAGTCTGGGGCCAGATGGTTGGACCCCAGACTTCTTCTTGCATTTTTTTAAAGACTTTTCGAAGGTTCTTGTGGATATGGTGGAAGACGTAAAGAATTCGGGGAAAATTTCGGGTGGGATAAACTCCACTTTCCTGGTGTTAATCCCGAAGAAGCAGGGAAAATTTTTTTTTGATTATTTTCGCCCAATCTCATTGTGTAATACCCTCTATAAGATTATTTCTAGGATAATTGTGGATCCGATAAAAGGAATTCTGTCGAAGTTTATCTCGTTGGAGCAGGCTGGTTTTCTAAAGGATAGGAGTATACACGCAGAAGTGGCTATAACACAAGAGGTCATTCATACAATTCACTCAAAGAAGGAATATGGGGTGGTTATGAAATTAGACCTTAATAAGGCTTACGATAGGGCTGACTGGTCTTTTTTAAGATTGATACTATTCAAAATAGGTTTGGATAAAAATCTGGTGGATTGCTTTATGGCATGCATTACTAAGACCTCGATGGCAATAATCATAAATGGAAGTGTGTTGGATTTTTTTAAGCCGGGAAAGGGTTTAAGGCAAGGATGTGCCCTTTCCCCACTGCTGTTCATCTTGCTTATGGATGATTTGAGCCTAAAAATCCAATGGGCTAAGTCATTGGGGAAGTTCAAAGGTATTAGCATAGGTAAGGATAAGATGGTAACTCATAACCTTTTCGTGGACGTCGTCTTGATATTTGGGGAGAAGAATGGTAAAAACTGGGAAGAAATGTGAGACATTCTTGGCGGTTTCTTGGAGGCTTCAGGCATGTTGATTAGCAGGGGTAAGTCTTGCATTTTCTTTGTGAAGGAAGAGGATAAGGAGGCAAATGAGTTGGGTTACATTTTTTATTACAAAACCGAATGCCTTAGTAATGGAATGACCTATCTAGGTTTCCGTTTGAAGCCTACGAGGTATACGACTAAGGATTGGAAGTGGTTACCGGAGAATTTCGAGAAGAAGATCAACATATGGTCATCAAGGTGGTTGTCCAGGGGTGGCAGGTTAATACTCTCACAAGCGATCTTGCAATAGTACACAGTCGATTGGGCACATGTATTTTTAATTCCGGAACAAATTATTGAGGAGATTTTAAGGTTTATGGCTAGGCTTATTTGGAGTGGTAGCAACGAAAGAAAATCAATACACTTGGCTAGGATGGACTGGATTATGAAGCCAAAGGAGAAGGGCGGGTGGGGACTACTGGATATAGATACGTTTGGGAAATTTCTCATCTTTAAATCTATGTGGGGGCCTTAAAAAAGGATTGTTTGTGGGCAAATATTATCAGAGTGAAGTACATAGGACAGAGAAGTAAGGAAGAGGTCCTTCTCAAGGGTTGGGATAATGTGAAAAGTTGGTCAGAAATCTGGAGGGGACTAAGTAGAGTTTGGCCTCATTTTAGCGAAAACGTGGTTTGGAGCTTTGGTGGTGGAAATAAGATCCTGATTGGAGACAACCAGGTTTATGGAAAGATGCAGATGCATAAACTTAGTCTTGAAATCATAGAACGTTACAACAGGAGAGGTATTTTTTTATGGGGTAATTGATAAAGAAATGGGAGAAGGAGACTCCTATTTTGAAGAGCTTTAGAGATATGTGTCGAGCAGAAGCGTTCAAGGAAGAATGGGATAAGTATATCCTATCACCAAAACACATCGGTTTGAGAAGGGAGCAGGGGGGGGATAAATTAACTTGGAATGGTACTAAGATGGAAAATAATATAAAATCGAGAGAGGCCTATCAGTCCGTAACTAAGAAAAGACTACATAGAGAGCCGGATTGCTGGTTTAAGAAACTTTGGAAAACTCAGGTATAGGTGAAGATGATTATATTGGTGTGGCTGATATGGAGAAATCTAAATTTGACTTGGGAAAATTTGCAGAGAAGGGGATGGAAGGGATCGGGAGGGTGCGTGATGTGTCATATCCAAGAAGAAAACAATCTTCATCTGTTTTGTGCTTGTTGGTTTGTGCAGGATTTTTATCACTCTTTATGTACAGCTAAAATTGCCTTCCTCAAATTATATATCAACATAAGAATGTTTTAGGTGGTGGGCGGATAAAGGTAGGAAGCTGAGGGTGATCCCTATCTTGGTACATTGGTTTATATGGAAAGAAATGAATTCGTGTATTTTTTAGGACATTGTCTGTAGTCCGATGGAGATATGTTTGCAGGTATTCAGTTATATGGCTAGTATGAATTTCAGGGACAAACTGCCAAATGATCTATCTAAGAAGATGAGACCAGTGGAGATGATTTATCTGGCAGGTTTTTTTGATGGGGCATCTGAGTCCCAAAATTGTGGGTGCGGGGCATGGCTAATGTTGTCACCTAATTGCCATTATAAGATATTCTGGAGTGGAGGTAGAGGTATGAATATGAGAGCTGAAACAATTGCACTATGGGGTTTTATATGGTTCAATACACACCTATGTATAGAAGATCTGTGGGTGTACGGTGACTCAAAGGTCAGTATCGATCACTTGAAAAAAGCAACCAAGCTGAATCCTAGTGCTTTAATGCATTGGATGGAGAGGATAAAAGACCTAATGAGATCTTTCAAAGCTATCAATCTCATTCATGTGTATAGAGAGAAAAATATGGAAGCAGATAGGTTGTCTAAAAGAGGTCTAATTGAGAGTTTTTGGGATATGTTCTATGAGCTGCATAATGTCTCAAGTATCAGAGTGAAAGGAAAAGTCACTTTAAATTAAGAATGCTTGCTGATTTCCTATTTGTGGAATGTTGTAAATTGTAGAGTTTTTCCATGAAGTTTTGAATATAGATAGTTTTTATCTACAAGCTGATAAGTATGTATTGATAGATGATAGTTCTATGTTTTTGTAAGTTGAAACTATCTCAGGAACTGAGTGATGAGATACTCTCTTTACGGGCACTAGCTGCCTTCTTTTGTGGAACATTTGTACGAAGATTTGCTACGATGTATTGTATATCATTTTGATTTTGTCTTAAAAGCTGACAGGGACAAATGGACAGATGATAGATCTCTGTCTATTTTCAAAATTTCTAAGATTCTGTGATGAACATGGATGTATTGTAGATGGCTATTTTGATGCTTTCTAGTTTGTGCCCTGGTAACACTATATAATACCAACTATATTTTTCTTGCTGAAAAAAAAGAGAGTGAAGACCTGCCATGGAAGAATTATATACATAACAATGGCAGGAATATTTCTACCACACTTGGCAGCCTGCGACCAACATTGTAAATGTATGCTATTTCACATTGGATCCCAATGCCAATGTTCAATGCTATCATTAGCTTTCCAGAAATAATTTATCCAATGCTTAGGATTAGAACAACCTCTAATTTCAACTCAGATCATACCAATATACCTACTCACGTTAGTTAATACTTATATTTTCAGTTGCTTAAATCTTTGCATTTTTGAATCTAAGGCCTAAATCATGCCTAAATCATTATAGAAACCTTTAGGGTACACAAATATTCCAGTTATCTGAATGATCTAATCCTACGTATCTGAATAATATACGCCAACTTAGGTCATTTGCATTTTTGGACTGAACAACCTGAAAAAAATACGAGGAACCAACAACCTCGAGAGAAGTGTTGGCAACGAAACAGGTCTCGCAGGCAAGACTTAGGTTCAGAGGTTGGGGCCAACAAGGGAATCCGTTGTAGTCTAGAACCACACCGACATTGTCACCCTACTCCGGAGAGCAGAGAGTCTCACCCAAGGCATGTCGTGACCACATGCAGAAGGGGAGTAGATCAATAGTGGTGGAAGGATCCGCAACTCATGTTTAATATGGGATTGATTGCATAAACATCATCATATACGTAAGAAAATTTAGAAGATTGAACAGGTGTTAAGAAAATAAAATTTTAAGACATCACAGACATCATGCATGCATGTAACTCATATAATAAGACAGCAACCTGCAAGTATATTGATAACCTTCAACCAAATCCATAGTTACATCGCTTCCACAGGGAGATCTTTACAAGTCTATTACAGGAATCTTATAGGATAGAAAGGTAGATAAGAGAAGCCTAGGAACTACAGAGATATCATGCTTGGAATGGGTTTCCTCTGCAGCATCCGCTCAATCCTCTTCAGTCACTCTGCATTCGTCTCTTCTTTCGGCCAGGTGACGACTATTTATTGACCCGCCATCACAACTGCTAGTTCCTCTTGCGTTCTTCTTCGGCTGCTTCCGGCTTCTCTCTTGTTGTCTATGAGTTCTGATCTCTATCTTCTGTTGTATCTTCTCTTCGTATGCACTTATGCATCTGCTTTCTTCAGCTATCTCCTATTTCCACGCAACCTCGGTAGCCCCGATACTCACCATAGTTGCGACTTGGTTGCGGCTGCGATGTGTCGTTCCGCAACCCAAAAATATGCTCTTTATTCAAAATTCAAAACATTCAAAACAAGTATTAAAAACAAGGGCCCCAATAGGCCCTGACCACAGTTTCTTGACTCATCCTGAGTAAATCGCAAATCACTGTCTCTATCTCCATCACCCCACTGGACCCCGTGCCCTGTTCTTGTTGTGCACCTTCAGCCTACTATCAAAAAAAGGGCCCCAACTCCAGGACTTGGCTGAACCCCATAGCTTTAATCTCATTGAAGGTTGTCACAGCTTGTTGCCACCCCTATAACAATGCATTTATCTGTGCGGCGATCTTGGTGACAACTGCCTCCTCTACCTGTGCCGATACAGTCCCGAACACCGAGCTGGTTTGGGTTTCGGCCTCAGCGGCTAGCTGCTGCATTGTCCTAGCGCTGTGTTGGAGGGGCAGGTGGAGCTCACGAATTACTTATTTTGCCATTGCTAAGCTGGCCTATGTTTGCTGGATTTGCACCTCCAGAGCGTCCGCCTGGGCATATAGCTGGTCCAACCATGCAGGGTCCGTGGCCTCTTGGATTTCCCTCAAAATTTGTTGTAGCTACACTGAAATGGGTTTTGTTTTGACCGTAAGGGCCATACAACACTCCTGCAGACCCTTCAGGAGGTCATAGGCATCACGCACTGCAGAGTTGAGAGTTTCCTGCATCTGGGTGACTTGGCCCTGCTTTTCTGCAATTTGTGTTGTATAAAATGCCTTTGGATCTAGCAGCACTGGCCGTGCTGCTAATGCTACTTGGAGCTCCACATTTTCCTTGTGGAGGCCATTGAATGTGATCCTAAGGTGGAGGGCCTATTCTACGATATTTTTCTCTGGTACATCTGCAGGCAGTTGAGTGTAATGAGCCTCGACGGCTGCCATAACCCGGAAAACACCTTGGTGACTTCATTTATCTGACCTTGTAGCTGCCCCTGTGCTGCTGTGAGCTGGTCGCACTGTTCAGTAAGTGCGGTGATCTACTGTTGTTTCTCTTCACACCTCTACTGCAGTTCAGAATGAAGCCTTTCCGCCTGATGGGCCGCCCTCTAGATAAAGTGGTACAGCTGAGCCGTACCCCATGTTTCTAAGTTGGCGACCCCCAAAGTGCTTTGATCCGACAGCATTTCTTGTAGGGGTTTCCCACTGGCAACTAATCGAGTAGAGTGCTCTGGAGGGGATGGCAGCGAGGTCTAATGAGGCGCTGAGTCAGCCATATTCAAGTCTGGCCACTCCTGTTGATCTATATGGACAGTCTGTGGAAGTACAGTAGGCTCAGGCCGAGCCTCAGCTGAGTCGGCAACAATTTGTGCCATCAAGGTAATTATATCAGACAAAGAAACTTGGGGTTCCCCAACGGGGTTGACTGGTGGTACTACTGCTACAATACTGGAGTCAACCTCGGCCCCGTGGTCCCCATTTAGTATATTTTGGATGATTGGGTTGGACACGGTGGCAGATGAATTGGATGGAGCAGATGAAGTGGTAGGTGGATGTGGAACGGTACGTGGTGGTGAAAGTCGAATGTTGATGAACTCGGAGGGGTCAATGGGTGGTTCTTCCTGTATAGGTACCCCTGTATTCAGTGGCCGTGGTGGATCCTCCTCAGTGAGGTCCACCACCGGACTCAATTCGATGGTTCAGGCCCGCTTGGCCTGAGGAGCTTCTAAGAGGTCGGTGGACTTGCTCTTTTCCCCCATTGGGGTCATCATCGTGCTTGGAGAATTAAATAAAATAGTAGGGATGGGGGAGGCGATGAAAGTTGTGTGGGGACACGATGTGGAGTGAGAAAGCTAGAACTCAGAGAGAAAAGTAAAAGGAATGGCGCCACTTGAGACGACCTTGGTGGCCTCATTAAAACTGCGTACCTGAGTGTTTAAGTGGCGGATGAGGAGGACAAGCTGCATGGTGGACTCCTGTTGTGTTTCCTCCGCATCCATCTCGGCAGGCCGTTGCTACGGTAGCATCTGATCAAAGTTGTAAATGGGTACCCCATTGTGGATTTCCATCGCAACCCCCGGCCACGAAAAAACTTCATTGTGGAAAGCGGTATCTTCAAGCTGGAACTTCAGCAGCCGCATGTGAAATGTGTCCTCTGGAACACAAGTAGGTCAAATATAAGTATGCTTGTGACTGACCCCGAACCATAATTGCTCACCGTACTCGTCCAGCAGGTTCCTGGGCACCCTTTGCTAGCTTGTTACCACGTCCGTCATTAAACTATACCAGGTCCGAAATGCTTCTGCATTAACTTCTTTGGTGCTGGGATCACCCAACACCTTCCACGGGACAAACTTCATCACTAGAGGTTGGCCGTCCGTTATTTCCACTGGTAACCTGACGAGGGGAGTGTGCCACTTCCACATGGCAAATGCAACTATCAAATATCCATAAATGAAGCTTGTAGCCCGCTTGTAGTTTTCTTCGCACGCGTCAAACTGTTCCTTCAACAGGAAGGAGCACCAGTTCAACTTGGCCCCCTGAACGCAGTGCTCTGCAATGGAGATAGTATCCAGGGTGCATTCTCCCTTTGTGTAGTGCCTCATTGTCTTACTGGCAATGAGGTAGCATGTGAACTTGATTTCAGGCTTATTGATAAGCTCCATCTTCACTCCCTTTCCTCCCCTTTGTGTGCCATATTTAACATAATCGTCGACATCTCCCGACTTCCTCACTCACTTGGAAGTGGTCTGACATGTAGTCGAGACATCTGGGCCATTCTGTGAAAGCCCTGTAAGCTGGTGGATATCCTCGGCATGAATGGAAATTTCCTTATTCAACCACAAGGACCCATTCTGGATGGGGCTGAGTAAGAACTTGGTGCACTGCATGGCTGGTCCTGTGGTCCCGAAGACCGGGAGATTTCTTAAGTTCAGGAGGGAGGATTGCTGTAGGCCTTGGATCTCTGGTAAAATTCTATTCGTTGAATGCCCGGCGTCTGTGAAGTAATGTTCCATATACACCTGCCATTTGAGTGTCGAGAACTCGAAAGAGTCCAAGAGGTTTGCGTCTATGAGTGTTGCATTGTTGTATTTCCCGATGAGGGACTCTGTTTTATGAATTTTTCTGTCGAGCTCTAGTTCTAGGACTGCTGGGTTGGCTTTCGGCATCTTCGCTCACCGTTGATACACTTGCAGAATTGGTCTCGATGTCTTCTCTTGGTGATGTGCGTTTGGATACTTTTGCTGCTCTGGTTCTGCTTCAATTTCTAATTCTAACTGCTCCGGAATTCTCGTGCTTTTTTCCATGCAAGTTATGTAATTACCTGGCATGAGTGAGGTCGATGAGACCCCATAATGAGTTAATTCCTGTTGGCATTCTTCTCGATGATAATCATGCGATCAATCGAATGCTAAGGTGTATTCTAAAAGTTGCTGACGGTGGCATGTAGAAATGGTGGATGCGATAGCTGAGGTTACTTCTGATTATGGAAAAATGATTATTGCAAGGTTACTTCTAATTATGGCAATTTATGCTGCAAATCTAGATGATCCTATGGACTGACACAAGTACTAACTGAAATGATACGGACTAACACTGACACGTTTTTTGATCCTACGGGGATGAAACTTTGGACATGCCCCTCCCCGACCACAATCGGTTGAGGTGCGGTCCCCGAAACAGAGCGGTTGTTGGTGAACTATCCATGAATGATAGACACTACCTATTCTCATCCTGGTTATGGGAGAGTTATTCAACTACGCTACTCTATGGCTTCTCTTGGTTGCGAGAGTTATTAATGAAAGATGAAAGAAACTTATTCATGGTAGGGTTTTAGGCATGCGCCATTCACCCACCCAGGTAAAATAGTATCATCCAGCTGAGCCAACCAAACGGCTCCGAAATCTCTAATCTCGACGACAAAGTAAGGTCACAACCAGTGCATCTGCAATTTGCCTGGAAACTTTTGAAACTTGCTATCGTATAGGAGAACCTTTCCACCAACCTGGAACATTTTTCTCTTGATGTGGCAGTCATGCCACGCCTTCTGCCTATCCTTCTGAACCTTTTGGTGGAACTCGGCCAGAAACCGAGCCTCGTCCAGTTCTTGTAATTCGTGGAGGCGCTCCTGTAGCGATTCCTCTTCCGAGAATTTGAGGGTTGTTGCAATTAAAAGACTTGGTACAGTGAACTCGGTGGGGGTCACAACTTCCCAGCCATACACCAGTTGGAATGGCATCTGATTGGTCAAGCGCTTCACCGTAGTCCGGTAGGCCCATAGTGTAGCTGGTAACCGCTCATCCTAGTCATCCCGCTAGGAATTGCAGATCTTCATCAAACCCTTTTCGAGGATTTTATTGAATGCTTCAACAGTACCATTGGCCTGCGGGTGGTACGGGCTGATTTTTTGATGTTGAATCATGAATGTGTCCAGAAGCGATTTGACCGTGTCATTAATGAAATGTGTACCCTGATCACTGGTTAAACTTTGCAGGCAACCAAACCTACTGATGATGTGTTCAAAGATGAACCGCGTTGCTGTATCCACCGTATAGTCCCGTACTGCAGCTGCCTTGGCCCACTTGGTGAGGTAGTCGGTTGCGGTAATGATGTATCGGGCCTTGGAATGCCTGGGTAGCGGGTATATGGGGCCTACGAAGTCAAAAACCCACTTCTCAAACGGCCGCAACACATGCACCAGGTGTAGCGGGAGCTCGTCCCTATGAGAGGGCCTCCCCATTCGCTAATAGACATCACATCTCTTAACAAATTTCTTACAATCGGCATGGACTGTCGGCCACCATAGTCCAGCTTGGAGCACCTTCTTGGTAGTGGGTTTTTCCCCCACATGCCCGCCCACAACGTCGTTGTGGCATTCCCACATCACGGCTTCGCATTCGTGGTCAAGTATACATCTGCGCAGAACCTCATCGAGGCCGAGTTTGTATAGCTACCCCGTAATCAGTTGGTATTTGGCAGCACGAACGACCAAGTGCCATTTCTGGAGTGGGGTGTAGTGCTGAGGGCACTGCCCCGTGGTCAAATAAGTTGCAATGTCGGCCAAATAATCGGGTACGGCTTCGACGCGGAAAATATCAGCATCTGGTAGCTGATCATCGAGAGAGCCATCGTTCTCCCCTGTTTCCAATCGGGATAAATGATTGGGCCCGACGTTCAACCTCCCGGGCTTGACGATCACTTTGAATGTAAATTCTTGGAAGAGTAGAAGCCACCGATCGATCCGTCCTTCCAAAATGGGCTTATTGACCAGGTACTTTAATGCATAGTGATCCGTAAAGAACTTGAATTTACCTCCTAGAAGATAGTGGCAGAACTTCTGGAGTGAATACACCATTGCAAGGGCCTCCCTCTCAGTAGTGGTGTAATTCCTCTCTGCATTAGACAGTTTGCGGCTGGCGAAGTAAACTGGGTGGTCAACTATCGTCTCCCCTGGTTGCGCCAAGACAGCCCCAAGTGCAATACTGGAAGTGTCAATATGTAGGTGGAATTGCTTATCCCAATTTGGGTGAACCAGAATAGGCGTCGTTGCCAGCTTTTCTTTCAGAGTGTCAAGGGCCATCCGACACTCCTCTGTCCACTAGAACACTTCTCACTTCCGCAGTATCTTTTCTAAAGTAGCGGTGATCTTCGCATAATTTTGGATAAATCGTCTGTAATAACCTGTGTT
Source organism: Pinus albicaulis (assembly GCA_034641835.2). Taxonomy (NCBI): domain Eukaryota; kingdom Viridiplantae; phylum Streptophyta; class Pinopsida; order Pinales; family Pinaceae; genus Pinus; species Pinus albicaulis. The sequence goes on along the minus strand of CM076577.1, from coordinate 612,877,373 downwards.
CCCTAGCAGTGCCCGCAACTTCTTCACCGTTTCAGGGGCATCCATGTGGATGATCACAACTACCTTGGAGGGGTCGACGCAGACCCCTTGCCTGCACACCACATGTCCTAACAGCGTGCCGAAAGGAACTACAAAAATGAATTTCTTCAAGTTCAAGGAAATTTTCAACTGTAGACACCGATCAAACATGATGCGTAGCAGGGTGGCATGGTTTTTCAGCAAACTATAGACGGTCCAATTGTCCATGTAGAATTCTAGGAACTTGTGGATATACTCCCGGAAAGCAGTGATGATGATCCGGGAAAACACAGTTGGGGCATTCTTCAATCCGAACGACATCACATGGTATGCGAATGAACCCGACTCGGTGGTGAACATCGTCTTCATTTTGTCGTCTTCCAGAATGCGCACCTGATGATAGCTCGAAAAGCCATTAGTGAAGGAGTAGGCTTCATTCCCCACAACATGATCCAATACTTCGTTGCTGAATGGAGTGGGAAATGGATCATGGATGCAGGCATTGTTCAGACTTTGGTAGTCGACACAGACTCAGATTTCTGACTTATCCTTCTTATTCTGAATGATGATAGGACTCACCCACTCCGCTTCTTCCACAGGAAAGATTAGACCTGCTGCCAACATCTTATCGATCTCCATCTTAACCTTTTCTTTGATCTGTGGGTTCAACCGATAGGGTCGATGCTTGACGGGTCGGGCATCCGGTTTCAGCACAATACGCATTTCTCCGAGGTTACCTTTGATTCCCTTCAAATCTGCAACCGATGAAGTAAATAGGTCTTCGTATTCCTGGAGGAAGCTAAAAATTTCCTTTTTCGTCTCCTCATCCCAGTACTCCCCAATTGTAGCCAGTTTGGGTTTTTCCTTTGTGTCGATGTTCACATCTTTGTCTTTAGCGGGAGCAGATGGATGCCCTCAGTGGTCGGTTCTTCTTTGATGTTTCGCTCACCTTCCTTCTCTTAAAAATATAGGTGCCTTAGGTCCTCCAGACTATCATCATCTGGATCGCCATTGATTCATTGGAAAGTCAACTCACCCCTTCCCTCAGAATGTGATGCAAAGGTGCTCCCGTCGGTCCATGGATCTCAAAGAAATAGTACCCCCTTGATGGCTTGTAATGCCCGGGACACTAGCTCTGTCTCTCCTTCCAAGGAAAAGCACTGAAAAAATTTGTTCGTGACTTCCTGCCAGGAGCTAGTTCCTCTTTTTCTTTCTTCTTCTAAGTACCAGGCCTAAGGGATGGTATCTAAGGAGTGGATGAACCGATGTACCCACAGCTCTTCCAGGTACCCTCAACTTCGCCACTGCTCCTCACAGGTTTTCAGGTGGTCCCGCGGATCGGAAGTCCCTTGGTACCTGTACCTGCTCCGAGGGCCTTCGTCTTCTTTGAACCGTGCCCTCAAAGCCTTCGCCACACAACTCCACCGCGATAGGGTGTTGCGGTGGTTTTTCCACCACCTGGCTGATGTGGACTGTAGTGCTACATCCAAAAGTGGTATCATGCTTCCTTCTGGTACCGTGTCTTCTAATTTTGCAATAAAGGTATTGACGGCTTGCATGTTCCACAGGGTGGGATATTCCCTTATCTTTGTGCCAATCCAATAGACTCGGGCAATGTTGGCACACCTCTGCGTGCTGGTTTCATACCCACCCTGCTGCCAGTCTTCCCAGGCTAGTTATGATCCCAGCTCCGAGCTCTGGACATAGCGCCAGCTGACGGAGCCGGTTGCGGTCGGGTTCATATAGTCCTCCCACTTCCCTGCTGTCATCTGATAAAGGTTTTACAACATCTGAGCATCCTCCCGGTTATCCACAGTTTTTGTATATCTCGGGCCTTGATACGGGTCGAGAGGTTGAGTGACCCGAACCTCTCCATCTTCGAAGATCATCAGCTCCTTTTTGGGGTCGATGATGGTATAATTCTAAAAATTCCAGTCGATGCCTAATAGGGCAGTGTAAGGATCCTTGTCTCCCATGATATCAATAACCTCAAAATCCGTGTAAGTCTTCACCCCTGCAATGTCTACCTCGACGCCTTCGAGTCGGTCGATCGGCCCAATGCAATACTGGTTTGCCATTCTAAGCTGGATTGGCGAGTAGGTTAGTCATGGCCGGCCAAGAGCCTCCCATGTCTTCTGCAGTAGGATGTTGATGTCAGATCCTAAGTCAAGCATGGTGTCGCTGATCTAGAATCCTGCAACCTGCGTGTTAAGCCGAAACTCTTTTCCCGTTCTTCGCTTATTCTACTTGACCCGCTGTACGTACTGGGGTGCTGTGTTCAAAAGTTCCTTCGACCCTGTATTCCCCTGCAGTACATCCTCCAAGGTACGCTTCAGCTGTTCCCGCATCAAAGCATTATCAACAATCTTGAGGAACAACTGGAGCCATTCTTCAATCAGGGTCCCTATGGTGCTCTATTCCGCGGGGCCAGTCGTCGAGGGTACCTCAAGGCCTTTGTCTCCTCCCAGCTGAGCAAATGTCTCCACTACCTCCTGGAAGTACTTCTTCTGTGCGTCCAGCCTAATTAATTGGTTCGGGGAGGCGGGCCGGATAACCCGTGCCGGTTCTTTACCGTGAGCGTCCTCCCCCGTCTTCTTTCTGCCTCTCATCACAATAGCTACATTCTCCATGGCCGGAGTCGTGGCCCCCTGAGGTTCGGAGTTGACCAGATTCGTGCCCCTCTACCGTGCCCGTTCTTCCCACTTCTTGATAAGTTCCGGGCAGTCCTCTGTTGCATGGGCATTCATGCGGCACTTGGAACACCATGGACGTCGGGGAAGGGGGCATTCCCAGGCCACGTGACCCTCCTGGTCATAGTTGTAGCATTTCAGTAGACCTCGTCCCCCTGTGCGGCCTCCACAATACCACCTCCTCCGCCCCTGGAAGCCTCATTCACCCGATAGGAGAGTCGGTCCAACCGGTCCACTAGTGCGTCGAGAGCTCTGCACTGCTCAGTGTTGTGAGTCGTGGAAGCACAAAACTCACAGTATACATTGTTGGGGACATTGGAGTACTTCTGTAGTATTGGTCACATCCGAGGTTGATGCCCCATCGTCCGACAAATTTCGCAATATTCCATGGTGGTTGGGTTTGGTTGTGGTGGGAACCCCGCGTAAGGCTATTGCGGCTGGTATACCCCCTGCGGATTCATCGCTGCGCCACCCCCAGTAAGTGGACCCCCTTGGATTGCCGTGACAGAGGGTCCAACACCCGTGCCACGCAACTAGGGACACTCGATTGCGACGTGCCCTTCAACCAGGAAGTGGGTGCACCAAACGTTCGACCTGGATGGTCTTATAGGTTGCATCTCCTTAAGCTTTTCAGTCAGACTGACAATCTGATGTTGCAATCCCACTAATGAAGGATCCTGCAGTGCCGGTCCCCCTAGATATTCCTGAGGGTAGCCTGCCATGGCCTCTATCTTCATGGCCTACTCCAGAGCATCATGCAAGTTGTCAATCTTCTACTGGGTGAGGGGGGTTCGTGTGAAGGGTAGCAGAGCCTTGATGAACCAATCCCTCTGATGGTTTGGGTCGATCGGGTAGCTGAGTTTCCCGATTGCATCCTTGAACCGGCGCATCAGCTCCCATGCAGTTTCTCCTTCTTTCTGCTTAATCTCCCAAAGCTCAGACAGACCCTGCTGGTCTGTCTGGGGAAGCTTAAATTCTTAGAAAAAATCCCGCTTAACGTCCGCAATTAATGGATTTGGATGGGCCTCGGACCACTTGATAAACCATCGCAGAGCCCTTTCTCTGAGCATGGTTTGGATCTCTATTAGCTTCCCTGCATCTGGCGTCTGTCGAGCCCTCCATATGGCTTTGCAGAGATACCAGTGTTGCTCCACATCATTGTTACCTCGGCCATAAAATTCTAGATACTGGGCGAATGACCCGACCATATTTACTTGCGAAGGGGTGACCAGAATAAACCCTCTGGGTCCTGGTTGTGTGACTATACCACTAGGAACTGCAATACTACTAGTAATGCTGCTATTAACATGCGACACTGAACCACTGTGCAATCGACTTAATGCTTGTAACTTAACGAAAATATTACTCAAAGGTTTATAGAGTACTAGGGGAAGGTAGGGATCTTTTCCGTGCAAACTTTGGGAAGTAGGGCTTCCTGGAGAGATGAATGTCGTCCGCTCTTGAAATAACTGTTGCATTATGACGTACCATTTTCCATCAGAACTCTCTTCGGGATGCACACTTGCATCATCTTCGTCAGCCGTCATCTCCCTTTCTCTCCTAGCTGGGCTCCCATGCACCTGCCACACTCCAATAGCGGTCCCTTCCCTCTCCAGGGTATCCGCCTATGTGTCCATAATTCCTGTCCTCTGAGGAGCCTCCTCCTGATTCTTCCTATTGTCTTCCCATCGCTTCAACTCTTGCATCACCCTTTCTCGCCACCTGTCGGCGATCTGCACCCTCCAATGTGCATGTCGCTCCCTCAACCTCCTTGTGGCCTCAGCATCCATTCCCCACTCCCCCGCTTCACACTTCACGTAGCATCTGTCCCCTCAGCCCTTCCCCCAACACTAGATTTTTACACTTCCATGCTCGAATTTTGGAATTCCATCAACCCTTCGTCCACCATCAGGGCCTTAATCCACAACAGAATCTCCTTGAGAAGCTTCCCTCTTAGTCCAGAGCGAAATATAGCCTCGGCCTTCGAGAAGGATTGGTAGCACTCTGCGGAAAACTCTACAATATATCCGTCCAAAGTGGTCTCTACCCAAAAATCCACCGTGCGGGTCAACTCAGTATCCAACCGATGTAGGGCCACCAGATCCCCGTGCACCCACTTGCGGTTTATCTTCCGCGAGCTATCCCCAGCTACCCTGGTCTACAACCTCCGCAACCAATTGTAGAGGTCGCTAGGGAATTTTCCCCAGAGGATCTCATAGGTATCATTGGCAGAATCTGAGAAAAGGATGAGATCCTTGAGCACCCTCTCCTTTCGATTCATCAACTCCGCTTGCTGAGCAATAAACTGGTCCAGATGGTTACCCCACCATCTCCATATTCCTCCTTCAAATAACCTCGATACCATGATCTAATTCACCTCATAAGTGTAGGGTCCCGGCAATGGAACCAATTGTTGGTGACGAAACAGGGCTCGCAGGCGAGACCCAGGTTCTAAGGTTGGGGCCAACAAGGGAATCTGTTGTAGTCTAGAACCACGCCGGCATTGTTACCCTACTCCAGCGAGCAGAGAGTCTCACCCGAGGCGTTCCGCGACCACATGCAGAAGGGGAGTAGATCAATAGTGGTGGAAGGATCCGCAACTCATGTTTAATATGGGATTGATTGCATAAACATCATCATATACGCAAGAACATTCAAAAGAGTGAACAGGTATTAAGCAAATAAAATTTTAAGACATTAAAGACATCATGCATGCATGTAACTCATATAATAAGACAACAACCTGCAAGTATATTGATAACCTTCAACCAAATCCATAGTTACATCGCTTCCACAGGGAGAGCTTTACAAGTCTGTTACAGGCATCTTATAGGACAGAAAGATAGATAAGAGAAGCCTAAGAACTACAAAGATATCATGCTCGGAATTGGTTTCCTCTGCAGCATCCGCTCAATCCTCTTCAGTCGCTCTGCATTCGTCTCTTCTTCAGCCAGGTGACGACTATTTATTGACCTGCCATCGCAACTGCTAGTTCCTTTTGCGTTCTTCTTCGGCTGCTTCCGGCTTCTCTCTTGTTGTCTATGAGTTTTGCTCTCTATCTTCTTTTGTATCTTCTCTTCGTCTGCACTTATGCATCTGCTTTCTTCAGCTATCTCTTGTTTCCTCGCAACCTCGGTAGCCCCGCTACTCACCATAATTGCGACTTGGTTGCGGCTGCCATGTGTCGTTCCGCAACCCAAAAATCTGCTCTTTATTCAAAATTCAAAACATTCAAAACAAGTATTCAAAACAAGGGCCCCAACACGAAGTATGAGGAAACTCTCGTCCCCAAACTGTAAATTTGTAAGAGTTTTGACAACCTTGTATATTTCTTTAAAAATACATACAATATTGGAGTTTGGGCAACAAATTTTACAGATAAAATTAGTTCATGTTTAAAGAGATGTTGTTTAACAGATCAGTAAGAATAATTTTTATTTATTAATATATTTTTGAACTTTAAAACATTGATTTTTTACATTATATTAAAACTTAATTTAATGTACATATCTCTTATTTTGATTAATTGATTAATTACAAAAATTATCTCTTTAATAGTACAACCAATATTATAAGAAATTAATACTATAATTGTAAATATTTTTTATTTATTAATATATTTTTGAACTTTAAAACATTGATTTTTACATTATATTAAAACTTAATTCTATGTAGATTTCTCATTTTGATCAATTACATAGGAAATTAATACTATAATTGCAATTGAATTGAATTTTTGTGAGTCATGTAAATATACACTAAATATTTAGTATAATTTGCATGATAGTGAATAATATTTAGTATAACTTGAATAATAACTTTTTTATTTCAATAAAAAATTATTAATAAAAAAAAACATTGTTACGTTGTTTTATATTTTTATTAATTATATTTTATATAAAAAGGAGAGGAGATGTAGATATGTGAGGAGGATGCCATAGGAACTATTACACAATGTGAGTACCAATGACTATTTGATAGTTAAAACAATCAGATTTGAATGAATATCGATTTAAGTAGCTATAGCTGACTGCTAGGGAACCAGATTTGAATGAATATCAATTTAAGTAGTCATAACTAACTGCTTAACCATGGGGAACCAAATTTTAATGAATATCGGTTTAAGTAGCCATAACTAACTGCTAAACCATGGGGAATATGTAGCAAAGTGAAGAAACAAGAAAACTAAATAAATGAATATGCAAGAAGGTCCTAAAGTTAATTTTGTTGATAGATAAAACTAGATATAAGTATTACTACCATATGAAAATACTAAATTCATAAACAACCAAATTGTTTATTCCTCACCACCCATCATTTATTCCTCACCACGTTACTTCTTTTGTACCCTTCTCCTAAGTATGTAATTCAACTCTAATTTTCCACATATTTCGAATTTTTGAGAAGATCATCAGAATTTTCCAGAGAATTTCTAAATACAACTGAAAGTATCGAATTTTTGAGATGACCATCAGAATTTTCCAGGATTTTTTAATACAATCGAAGTAGCGAAACCTCCCTGTAAAATTTTGATGGAGTCTTGGGTATCCATATCCTGTAGTTTTGTTGTCATTAAAACGATTCAAATTTTAACATTGCATATCATTCTTAATTCAAAAATGTAAAATTATTTCATTACCTTTTTATTTTAGACCCGGCAGGAACTACTGCTGCCTACGGCTTTTGCTCTCCTACTCCCATCTTCTATGCCCATGTCCACTCTCCATATATACAAAAACCTATTTTGGTCACCAAAAGTGCTTACACACCATGCAAAGGTCACTTAGGTGTGATATGATTATTGATAAGTTATTGTAGCACTTCCATGAATTCCCATCGAATCTCCAAGCAGGGTGTAGAGTGTGGAGAGTTTGTATTGTGCAGAGTTTTTTCCTCAGTCCATACATAGATTTTGGTATTTTGTGTTCAATTTGATACATAATTATTTGGCTAAGAGAAAATGTAATCTGTCGTAAAATCTCATACCAAAAAAAACCTTTGGTGGCCACACTTTCATCTTCATCCTAGTAAACCGTAAACTTGTACTTCAATGATAAAGGACAAATAAAGTTCATCACACAACTTAAACGTTAATCAAAGTAAAATAAAGAATTGCAGAATAAATATCTGAATTTGTATCGATTCCCTTATTTCCATTGCATGTACTCGTTTTGAGCATATGAAGATGCAAGCAGCACACTGATCGTTTCTTCGCGTGGTTCAATGGTTTTTTTGGGGATTGCAAAGGAAGATTTGTATCAATTTATCAAATCTTTTTTCACGCTTCTGCATTTTCATTTTATGGAAATTTGTGTAGCTTTTCTTTTCTCTACCTCTATTGAAAGGGTTTGTCTGGTTAGTTTTGGTATTATTGGGTAGAGCATGAATGAATGATATTTTAAAGTCCACGAGACTAAAAGTAGTCTATGAGATTACCAACTTCTTTGTTTTCTGCTAACTGAAATTCAATTTTTTCTTACTCAAATTGATGATGAGCTGAGCCAACTTTCTAAAATTCCAATGCCACTGAATTGATGCTCACATACCACTATCATTGTCCCTTATGTATTCCAAAATGAAGTGCTTTTTTGATTCCACTGCCCCATAAATGGAAAAATTAGACACGAGTTCTTCCCATGCCTTCATTTAAGATTACTTTGGAACATCTACCTCTTCCCATTTGAGCAGTAGCATAAGAGTTTTAGTAGCATGACAATGACAATGTCAATATCACTTTCAGAGCACCCATCAACAGAATGACCACTCAAAAAATTAGTCTTTTTTTTTTTAATTATTTATCAATGTGTGATAAATACCAAAAATAAAATACCTTCCACAAGAGAATTATGTCTAGTAGAAACTTACTTAACCAATAAACAATTAAAAATAAGATTTCCATAAAATTAGAATTTTTTTGTGAATTTACAGAAAAATAGTAATATTCAATTTTTTCTTGAAACTTTAGTTAAAATTGTAAAAGCTCCCAAAATAATGAAAAGTCAACCCACTTTGACCAAAAAGCTAATACTATAGTCCCAATTAAAAAAAATTAATAATAATAATATACTCTCTAAAGTCTAATTAGAACAAAATAAAATGTACATAAACAAACTATGATAAGAATTAATAAAAATATTAACCAAGATAAAAAGGATAAAACATTCACAATGCATGCAATCCTCGGTACTAACAAAGCATGTAGATACCTATGACTAGTTTCCACCGCAATTTATATTATGAGCGAGAAACGACAAACCTGATTTCATGCTAATTCTTGAATAAGATTTTGGCTTTTTATAAAATAATGGTAATTGATATTTTATTGGCATTGAAATAGAAGTAGCAACATATGCACAGTTAAAGTTGCAGCCTAACCATAAAAACATGAAGCAGATTCACAAAAAGTCAGTATTACAGATTCTGCAATCACATAATAAACTTTACCTATCTAATTCAGGAAGTCAATATTTGTGCACAGTTAAAGTTGCAGCCTAACCATAAAAGCATGAAGCAGATTCACAAAAAGTCAGTATTACAGATTCTGCAATCACATAATAAACTTTACCTATCTAATTCATGGAAGTCAATATTTGTGAAATTTTAAAGAATTGTTTATATATATATATATATATATATATAAAAGAACTCGTGCTATATATATCTATTTGATATTTTATAGCTCGTCAGTATGTGTGAACTGAACTGCATCTCACAACGTCCCGAGACATGTAAATTTTAGATGCATCGAACTACATAACTTAGAGCTATCAAAGCTATATATGAAGAACCTGAAATGGGGCAGGACATCGAGACATATGTTAGCCTCCGGATCGACTGTGGGGTTGATTGAGTAGGTTGAGACACTTCACAGTAGGCCGTTGAGAAGGGTACTTCTGGGGCACACTTATGTTAAAATGAATGACCCCAATATTATTTTTGGCTGAATGGTGACCATTGGGGAAAGATATCGATATGCAACTTGGCAATTGGAGGTCTTTCAAGTCGTTCTGCAATCGCAATTCTCCAAACATTCTCTTTCTTCCAACCTTTTTCATGCCACTTTCACTGGTCGAGCCATTGTCTTCATACTCACGATTGTTGAAGAATGTTTTTGAATTGTTGTATCTCAAAGTTCACTCTGAACCGGAATCAATTGAACCACTATTGCTTAATGAACCCAATCCCTCATCATTTACAAACAAAGCAGCCATCTAGTGATGTCAGAATTAAGCACAACGGAAAATTTAAATAAATTCCACACAACAATAAATGAAGACATCAATTTAACGTGGTTCACCCAACCAATCTGGGCTACATCCACCAAACAGAGGTATTGGCTTTCTTATTATTCAACAGAAGATTACAACAGCAGATTTGCACATTTGCACTTCCTCTTCCTCTCATCCCTCATATCTCATGTGTTCTGCCTCTACAGGCTTACAATTTATAGATGTAATGAAGAAACTAAATAATAAATTCAATTGCATCCTATCATAACAAAATAGGATATAATATCTTCTCTTTAGGATTTTATGCCATCAGTTTTCCAACAAAACCTATTGTTGGCATTACCAAGAGATTTGTGCCAAAATAATATGGAAAATCTCAACAATCTCCACCTTGACAACAATTGGCCTGATACCTTGTTTATTTATTATATTCATTTTTCTACAAGCCAAGAGAAGCTAGACACCATCTTAGCTTCTCTAATAAAATTGGTTTCGTCAACATGTCTGCACAGTTTTCCTTTGTATGCAATTTTTCAAGAGAGACTCCTCGTTCAATGATAACCTGTCTTACAAAATGGTACTTTATAGGTATATGCTTTAATTTACTATGATAGGTTGGATTTTTAGCCAAATTAATTGCACTTTGACTATCACAAAATAATTTTATGTTGTCTTGCAACCTACCAAACTCACCAAACAAATCTTTCAACCAAACCGCTTCTTTGCAAGCATGTGAAGCAGCTATGTATTATGCTTCTGTAGTGGATAAAGCAACAATGTTTTGTAGCTTTGACATCCAACTAATGGCTCCACCTACAAGAGTAAAGACATATCCTGAAGTTGACCTTCTCTTATCCAAATCACCTACAAAATCGGAATCAACATATCCGCAAACAAATTCACTACTTCTATTATAAGTGATACAATAATCACTTGTGCCTCTTAAATACCGAAGCACCCATTTCACTGTTGCCCACTGTTCTTTTCCTGGATTTGCCATATACCTACTGATAACCCCAACTGCATGTGAAATATCTGGTCGTGTACAGACCATCGCATACATCAAACTTCCTACTGCATTAGCATATGGTATTCGAGACATATATTCCTTTTCTTCATTTGTATTAGGACATAAACTTGAATAAAGCTTAAAATGGGAAGAGAAAGGGACTGAAACTGACTTCACATTGTTCATACCAAACCTTAAGAGTATTTTCTCAATATACTTATGTTGTGATAACCACAGCTTACCATTGCTCCTGTCTCTGAAAATATCCATGCCCAAAATCTATCTTGCTGCTCCTAGATCTTTCATATCAAACTTCCTAGCCATCTGAGCCTTTAACCTGTTGATCTCAGTTATGATTTTGTTTGCTAAAAGCATATCGTCAACATATAATACTAAGATAATGAATATGCCATTACTTAATTTCTTAAAGTAAACACAATGAACATATTCACTTCTTATATAATTTTGACTCATCATGAAAGAATCAAATTTCTTGTACCATTGTTTCGGCGACTGCGTCAGACCATACAATGATTTCTTGAGCCTGCAGACAAATTTCTTATTGTGATTTTGAACAAACCCTTCAGGTTGTTCCATATAAATCTCTTCATCTAAATCTCCATGTAAGAATGCAGTCTTAACATCTAGTTGTTGTAATTCTAAATCAAGTAAAGCAACTAATGCTAAGAAAATCCGAATTGAAACAATTTTAACAACTGGTGAAAATATCTCATTAAAGTACATTCCTGCTTTCTGAGAAAAACATTTTGCAACTAGCCTCACTTTGACCTGTCTTCTTTATCATCAACACCCCTTTTCAATTTGTAAACCCATTTACATCCTATAGTTTTTTTGTCAATTGAAAGTTCTACGAGGTCCCATGTGGCATTCTTGTCTAATGCCTTCTCTCATCCTTCATAGCTTCTTTCCACTTATCACTGTTAGAATCTTCTACAGCTTCCTAATAGCATAAAGGTTCATCATCATTAGTGGTTAAAGCAACTGAAGTAACATAATCATCATACCATTTAGGGGGATGTCTGATTCTCATGGACCTTCTTAAAGATGTTTCTGGTTTTTCCACAATTTGCTGATTATTATCTGTAGGAACTGCTTCATGATCTTCATCTGAAACTTGTTCGTCTTTACTATCATCAGTATTTGAACTGGTTTCAAAATGAATATGTTGAAACTGAGGTACATTTTCCTGTTTCAATTTAATATCTACATTTGGATTATCAAGTGAAGATTCATTGAATTTAACATCTCTGTTAATGATGATCTTGTGAGTAGTAGGATCCCACGACCTGTATCCCTTAATCCCATCACCATATCTAACAAAAATATATCTTTTTTATTTAGGATCTAATTTAGAAGGATGATGTTTCAGAATTAGAGCATATGCATCACAACCAAAAACTTTTAGTTTAGAATAATCACAAGGATGACCTTTCCATACCTCTTGAGGAATTTTGCATCCTATTGTAGTTGATGGTGATCGATTTATGAAATAAAAAGTCATAGATACTGCTTCTATCCATAATTCCAACTACAAATTGGCGTTACTAAGCATACTTCTTGCTCTTTCTAAGAGAGTCCCGTTCATGCGTTCAGCAACTCCATTTTGCTGAGAAGAGTATAAGCAGTGGTTCTATGTCTTTCGATCCCAACTTCCTTCCAATAATTATCAAATTCCTTTGAATTAAACTCACCACCATTGTCAGTGCTTAAACATTTAATGGTTCTTCCAGTGATATTTTCTACTAATGCTCTAAACTTCTTGAAGACCGTGAATACATCAGACTTTATTTTTAACATGTAGACCCATAATTCTCTAGAGAAGTCATCTATAAAACATATAAAATATGATGATCCTTCATATGAGGTTATAGGAGATGGACCCCAAACATCAAGATGGATATAATTAAGGATTCCTTTACTAATATGTTTTCCAATTTTAAATTTCTGCTTGCTTTGTTTCCTATAAATATAATGTTTGCATAAATCTAACTCAAAGGAATTTAAACTATGAAGTAAAATACAATTAGATAAAAAATTTAAATCTCTTTCATTCATATGGCCCAACCGTTGATGCCATAGTCGAACAGAATCACTGTCATTCTTAGATATAGTAGAAGCATGATTTGACTCTGTTCTTCCTTCTAACTGAAAAATATTTCCAACCTTCTTTTTCATTACTAATAGGATTCCTTTTTAAATTTTCATTACTCCACCTTGAATAAAAGTTTTATATCCATTTGGGTCTAACACTCCTAGAGAAATAAGATTTTTTCTTAGTTCAGGCACATGTCTTACATCAGTTAATATTTTTTTTGTCTCATCAAACATTTTAATTTAGATGCTTCCAATTCCCACAACATTACATGAGACATCATTTCCCATGTAAACTATTCCATCATTTATTGACTTATAAGATTTAAACCACTTTTTATGAATGCACATGTGATTGGACGCATCAGAATCTAATAGCCAATGTTGATCATGATTTGACAAATTAACTGATAACACTTCATCATTCATACCTGAACCTGATGTCGAACCTGAACCTGTATCTGTCATGTTTGCTTCTTTATTTTATGTTGAAGACTCTCCTTTGGATGTCCGCTGTCTCGTCCAACAGTCCTTCTTCAAATGTCCCGATTTGCTGCAAAACCAGCACTTTAGCTTACTCTTCTTCCCTTTTGATTTTGACCGAGAGTTGTTTTTCTGAATGAAGCGTTTTTATTTAGATCGACCTCTAACCATCATTTCTTCTAATGTAGAGGTTTCTAAATTTGACCTTTTTCTAGTTTCCTCAGACAACATAGCTCCAACAAAATCATCAAATTCAAGGGTTTCTAATGAACTAAGACTTATAGAAGTAACAAAATGATCCCATGACTCAGGAAAAGAGCATAATAAAGTTACAGCTTTATCTTTTGATTAAAATTTTACTTCTATGCTATCTAACTGCACCAAGAGAGTATTAAAGGTATTCAAATGATTAGTTATTGTCATACCTTCCTTCATGCACAAGTTGTACAACTGTCTTTTCAGAAGAATCCTATTTGTTAAGGATTTAGTCATGTACAGTTTTTCTGGCTTTGTCCATAAACCAGTGGCTGTTTTCTCTGACACAATGTTAAATAAAACATCATCTGCTAGACACAATCATATGCCGCTCAATGCTCTATCATCAATGTCACTCCATTCGTCATCTATCATGGGGAAAGGTTGTTTGGATTCTCCCAAAAGTGCCTTCGACACACCTTGTTGTACGAGTAAATCGTGCGTTTTGACTTTCCAGATTTTGAAGTTATTCCTCCCATTAAACTTCTCGATCTCAAATCAAGCACTTTGATTTTTTGACATTTTTAATTCAACTTCTTCTCTATGGATTCTTAACAAATTCCAAACAGCAAACAAACTGCTCTCCTAGCGATTTAATTTGTTATTTACCTCAGTTTACACATAAATTTGCACCAGCTCATGTGCAGTGAATCCTCCTATTCATGCGTTGTTGTTCCTTCAATTCACGCACTAAAGAATAATACCTATCTCCAGCTCAAGATGCTTTTGAACCTTCAGCTCCAGCTCTCTGTTTTTTTTTGCACAAACATAAACTCGGCTCTTTAGGAAGATGAATTCGGCTTTGGTCTTGCGTCTTTTAGTAGTGGTTTCACTGCTAGTTTCGTGACCCGATCCAACTAATCAGGACTGTACCGAAACTCATATTTTTTATCTGCTCACTCAAAATGGATCTGCTTTCACCGGTCTTGCATAAATTATATCTGCTCACAGTCCTTGGCACTTCCTTCATGCAAACACTTTTTGAAACCACTGTTTATTTCTCTGCTCTTACACAGTCATTCTCACACTAAAAATTCTGACTGAGAACCAAACGCAAAAAATATGCCACTGGTCTTCTTCACATTCCCATAAAAAACTCTCACTTTGCGAACATGACTCAACAGGCACGGGATTGAACATTGGGCTTCATATACGCAGATAAATAGCAATTCTTCTCTGCGCTAACAACCACGGTCCACGCAGAATAAAATGACTTCCGTGGAAGACTTCCCTAAGCTCTGCAACACTCTCAGGCAGCGACTCTTATACCAGGCAACGTATCGATTTTGCAGGCAACAACTCTATAATCGATCTTTCAGACAACGGCTGAACTTTGCTCCGATACCAATTGTCAGAATTAAGCACAACTGAAAACTTAAATAAATTCCACACAACAATAAATGAAGACAACAATTTAATGTGGTTCACCCAACCAATCTGGGCTACATCCACCAAACAGGGGTATCGGCTTTCTTATTATTCAACAGGATATTACAACAGCAGATTTTCACATTTGCACTTCCTCTTCCTCTCCTTCCTCATGTGTTCTACCTCTATAGGCTTACAATTTATAGATGTAGTGAAGAAACTAAATAATAAATTCAATTGCATCCTATCACAACAAAATAGGATATAATATCTCCTCTTCAGGATTCGATACCATCAGCTTTGTAACAAAACCTATTGTTGGCATTATCTAAGAGATTTGTGCCAAAATAATATGGAAAATCTCAACAAATGATATATGGAATCAATTGGCATGCAATGGCTGTCTAAGGGCTCATAACTTGGTCTAATGATAGATGGAAATTTGATAAACCAATAACACAATGTGGTATAAGTTGTTTGAATTTATAGGATTAAATAAAATTTACATGATTGAAATTGCTAAAAATAAATATATTTTCACTCACACATGTATAAATTTACTAATATTTTTTAAATTTAAATAGTATATAAATAGTCTAAAACTAGATTTTAACTAATACTAATTAAGAGTAATTCTCTGGAACTTCGAAAACCACATAACAATAATGTTGTGGACAAAGAGAGTGTGTGTCAACTTCATAATAATAAATTGTTATATTATTAATAAGGAAATTTTTATGTTTATAATTTTACTTTAATAAATTAATTTATAAATAGATTAATTGAGAATTGCATTTTGATGGAAAAATTAGATATTAATGGTTAATTCTATAGGTTAAGTTCCCCTCCAAAAATTTCGAATGGCTAGCTAAGGGCTCATGTTTAGATGGCCTACTTGGTCTAATAATAGATGGAAAATTGATAAACCAAAGAATAACATAATGTGGTATGAGTGCTTTGAAGTGATGTGATTAAATAAAATTTATGTCATTAAATAGACTCAAAATTTCTAAAAATATATATATTCTAAGTCACACATGCATAACTAATACTTGTTAACACACAAATAGCAGTGAACCATACATATATAGATTGGCAATGGTTGGCTAAGGGCTTATGTTAAGACGAACGACCATATCTAATGATAGACGGAAAATGAAAAATTGTTGCAACTGAATTGTAAGCTGAAAGTTTGCCCTATCGTCTCTGCGATTGGGGAAAGATATCAACATGCAACTCGGCAAGTGGAGTTCTTTCTTTCAAGTTGCTCTGAAATCATATTTCTCCAAACATTCTCGTGCTTCGACTCTTTTTTCCATTTGGGCACGGCGAGACATCATCTTCATCGTCAAGACTTCACTTCAAATTGTTGAAGAATACTGCCACCATGCTTGAATTGTTGTATACTCTCTACTGGAATCAATTGAACTACTACTACCAAATGGTTACTTTAAAAAACATATATATATATATTTATATTGAGTTGGGCTAGTTGGTTTATTAGAACATAATATCCTTGTGGTAAAAAACTCTCATTGTCAAGAAGTGAGGTTACATCGATGGATTTGTCTATTTTTATACAGTATGTGAAGATTACGTGTGATATTTAAGATTTGAAATTAATTTTTTTAAGTTGTGTGAGTTTTGAGATGATTATCTATTTTATTTTTGGATTGAGAAACAACTACCCAAAGACATCTAAGTTGTTAAAATCACACATAGATCATACACACCCTAGGGGCACACCAACCCTTAACATGACTATTTTTTTCCCACAAAATTTCTAACCATTCACATCAAAGAATAACAAGACACTCCATCATCATCAATATTTATATGCATTAGTTTGTTATAATTTTTTATTTTTAATTTAAATTTAAATTATATATATATATATATATATATATATATATATATATATAT